>PVLD010003984.1:0-132954 GCA_004027595.1 Dinomys branickii
GTCTGTATATGGGTCCATACATCTACAATTCGAAGATATCAATGGATAAAGCAATAACCACTGTTGAGACCATATCACCTTGTCTATAGATTAGTTGTGATTGTACTATTTTCTATGATAATTGGTGTCTGTTTGTCAATATGTTTTTGTACTTTTATGTTTCTAAAAAAAAAACAAAAAACAAAAAACAAAACAAGAGTTCTATAGGCTGCTAATGCCTCCATGCCTCTGCCCCCTCTATTCTGCTGCCTGGACTCCCCTTTTCTAGGGGGTTGGGAATCAGTACCACACATTTCTCTGACCCTGCTCAGGTTATCTCTTTTAGGGAGCTTTCCTTGGTCTCTTTCACTGTATCCTGGGGGGGGGGTGGTTCAGGCCTCTCACACCTAATCTACTTTATTATGCTTATCTGCTATATCCTGTTAAATTAGGGTCTGGTCTGCTAAGCAAATCACTGAATCCTGGGTAGGAGGTGCTGATTTTAATAACGGCAGCAGCTACCACTTTTGACTGTTAGACTGGTTACCAGGAAACTTACCTGTGACTTCCCCATTTTGCCCTCCCAATCACTAGTAAGAGATTTGTCCTTTAGTCTCCATTACTGAATAGAAGTGAGTCAGCTTAGTGGATGAGGGAAGTTGTTTATAGTCAAATTGGAATTCCAGCCAGCGTGCAACCTTGATGTCTAAACAGGGAGGGCTATTGTCCCTGCAGACATCAAATGCAGGCAAGGAGCCATGGGTGGATTTGCATGGGTGGGGTAGGTGAGGTTAGAGGAAAGGAACTTAAAGTCCAGAGATCAGATCTATGGGTAGGCCTGCTCACTGACAGGCATGGTGAACAAGGGCCTATTTAGAAGAGAATCCTTAAGGCTGCAAACCAGCGCCAAATAAGTCATGTAAAATTGAGTTAGTAACTAACTGCAACTATACACATAGTTTGTAGTCCAAGGTACTTCACACTACAGTGAGCTGTGGTTGTGCTCTTCAACTGGCTCCGTGCACTAGTCTACATGGGCTAGGCCAAGGAACCACAGGGACCAGAGTCAGGTCTTTGGGGGACAAGTCCCAGCAATGTGGTGGGTAACTGCATTGGGATTCTCTGGACCATCAGGATGGTAGCGGCTGTTGTTCTTGGTTGGGGAAGGGTCTCTCACAACCTCCACCTCTCAAATTATTGCACTGAGGCTGAGATTTTACAAGAATGAGAGAGGACCATGGACTATAACAGAAATACTTTCTAGATCACAGACTGAACTTTTCCAGACGTGTGAGTGGGCACCCTATTCCCAGTTCACTGAATATGAGCTTAGTAATAAAATTAAAGGGCTCTGAGAGAACGTGAGGCTGATGCTCAGACGAGCTAAGCAATGGCCTCCTTATTTACTTGAAAGTGAGCTCAATCAGACCTTTGGGTGACCACAGTGGAGATTTTTAGTCACAGTAAATTTCTACAGAGACATTTCTACCAGCAGTAATAGTGAGTGTCACAATGTGATTTATCAGCAATGCGTTTAATGCACTTTAATGAGCACTCAGAGAGTGAAGGGAATGTCAACTCCCGGTCCATCTGCCATACTGCAAACATTAATGCCTCCCTGGAGAGTCCACTTTATGCTTTCTTGACAAGGTAGGAACTAAAGCTAACTCTGCAAGCCAGTCTGTTATGGCTGCTCCTTAGGGATTTATTTGTGTCAGAGAAAGAAAACCCTAATTGAATACAAACTGGGAGAGATTTGGAGAAGACAGAAACTTGGAGTCCTGAGTCACCCTTTGGGACCTGGATGAGAATAACCCAAATACAGTAGCTTGGACACAGCTGACTTTCTCGAAACCCTTCCCTGAGAAGTTTGCCAAAATACTTGTTTGATAATTGGTCAGGAGAAGCACTGGCCCTCTGCACTGCCTGCTCTCACGGGAAACAGTGCTATCACCAGATGCTGATTGGCAAAGGACCAAACTATTTCCTTGTTTCAAAACTCAAGCTACAAAAGGCCACACACAAGGATGTGACAAAAGACATGTAGTTCAGTGTTTGTTCCATCTACCTTGGCAATGAAGCTCTCTGACAGGCTCTTTCCAATTCTTAGTACCTTCTCTGGACTCAGGGATATCTACAAGTGGACAGACTCTAGGAGCTATATTAATAAACATTATGGAGAGCAAGGAAAAGAAATCTTAAGAAAGCCATAAGCTGATGACTCCTTTCCTTAAAAAGTTTATAATCTAGTCAGAGAGACAAAATATACACACAAATTCTCTGAAAATTAATTTTAATTATCCAAACCTGGCAAGTGGTTGTTAACCCACATACTTCCAAATAACTTAAGCATTTTTCTTACCCTCGATGTGGCTTAGGATTACACTGCTATTACTGTATGTATGATTTTAAGTAGCAGATTTGACTTTATTATTACAGTCCTTTTGGGGTCAGGTTAATATTAGTTTCCCTACAGGCACCAGAATGAGCCCCAGCTGGATGGTAGGAACCCTTAAATTGTGAATATGGCATTAAAATAATGCTATTGAAAAATAAAATGACTCTCTTGAATCTTCTAGTTATTAGGGAAATGTAAATCAAAACTACACTAAGCTATGTCATTTCAGTCAGAATTGCTGTCATCAAAAATACAAAAAACCAAAAAATAAAAACAAATAAGAAAAAATGCTGGTAAGGATTGGATGGGGGGACTTCTCCACTGCTGATGGGAATATAAATTAGTACAGCCACTATGGAAATCAGTACGCAAGTTCCTCAAAAAATTAGAGCTACCACATGACTCTGCTATACCACTCCTTGGTATATGCCCAAAGGAATTAAAGTCAGCATACTGTAGAGTACTATATACCCATGTTTACAGTGGCACAATTCACAACAGCCAAGTTATGGAACCAGCTAAGGTGCCCACCAAGAGATGAGTGGATAAAATGTGGTCTCTATACATAATGGAATATCATTTAGCCATAGAAACCAAAATTGTTATTTGCAGAAAAATGGAGAGCACTAGAAATCATCATGGTAAGTAAAATACTCCAGCCTCAGAAAGACAAGTATTATACTTCTTCCCTAATATATGGGATCTTCAAGAAGAAAGACATAAAAGTAAAAGAGAGATTATTATTAGATAAGAGGAAGGGAAAAAGGGGGAGGAAAAAAGGGACTGTGGGGAAGGGTAATGGGATGAACAGGAGGAAAATGTTAATGCATGTGTGAAAATACCACCCTGAAACCCAATGTTTTATAAAATTAATATGTACTAATAAAAACCAAAACAAAACCACCATTGAGCATGATACTATAAATACATGTCATTATAGATCTGTCCAGACTCACAGAATGTACAACATCGACAGTTAACTGCAAATTTTGGGTGATCGTATGTGTTTGGGTTCATCAACTGCAACAAATGTACAACCCTGGTGGGGTGTTAATACTGGAGGGGTTTGTGCAAGTGGGGGCAAGACGTACATGGGAATTCCCTACACCTTTTGCTCAGTATGTGCAACTAAAGCAGCTCGAAAACATAAAGTCGGGGGTGGGGATATAGCTCAGTGGAATAAGCGCTTGCCTAGCAAGCACAGGGTCCTGAGTTCGATCCCCAGTACCACAAAAAAAAAAAAAAAAAAAAACCCAAAAAAACAAAAAACATAAAGTCTATTGAAAAACTAAAAACAACTCATTGATGAAAATGCTCCAGAACTTACTTTGCAAATTTAATGCAGAACTGAGTAAAGTATTTCCGTGTGGAGGCCAGGTTGTCGCGGATGATGGGGACATTCTGCTTAATGTGAAGAATGACAGAGGTGACATAAGGGCTCTGGTCACCAACGTGCTCCACATTCTGCCACTGCATCTGAAATAGAGATAGGGCAGGAACAGGCTTTAGACCCTTCTCTGCAGAATGTATCACCTGTTACTGGACAAGGAAAAGGGTAGAGTGGAAATTAGATTACTGATAGGTATTACAGTAATTGCCCCCTTTTGCTTAGAGGAATTTCTCTTACTCATTCTGTAACAGAGTGGCTCATCATAAATGAAAACAAGCAGACCCATCTGCGACTTGATGGAGTAGTACGTGGGCACCTTTCCTTTTCCTATGGGTCTCCATCATCCTTCCAAGAGCCTTCATTTCCTATCTGTCTTGGTTACTTTTCTCTTGTTGCTGAGACAAAATACCCAGCGCCCAAAATGAAGGAAGGAAAGGTTTATTTAGCTTACAGTTTGTGGAGGTTTCAGTCCATACTTGGCTGGCTCAGAGGCAGAGTGGCAAATGGCAGAGGGCAAATGTTCAGGGCAGCAGAGCACAGCAAAAACCACAAGAGCAAAAGGGAGGAATGGCTGCAAGCAGCCTTTTTTTCTCCCTTACCTTGTAAACAGCCCACCCCCGCCCAGGGGGCATGTAGCTCTCACACAATGTCCGTGCCTTCCTCTTCCACAGGCTCAGGATGTGTACAAAGCAAGCACCCTGGTTTCCTGCTGAATCACTCAGCCAAACCTCTAGACTCCCCAAGTTGACACAATGTTATCAACCATAACACTATCTAAATTGCTGTCTGGGCCCTCACTAGTAGATGAATGAAGATTTTATTCTGACAACTGTTCTACCAGTGGGACTGAGGGACAATAGGCGAGGGACATGTACTTCCAAGAAGATAAAGCCTGGGAGATGAGAGAGGTGGCTGGGCTAAATGCAGTGAGATCCGGAACAAGATTAATTTACACCTCCCCTCAAGAATTGTTTAAGAAAGGAAGAGCTGAGTGTGGTGGTACATGCCTGTAATCCCAGCATTCTAGAGGCTGAGGCAGAAGGACTGCCTTGACTTCAAGGCTAGCCTGGGCTACATAGTGAGTTCAAGGCCATCTTGAACTATATAGTGAGACCCTGTCTCAAAACACACACACACACACGCACACACACGCGCACACGCACACACACACACACACACACCAACCAACCAACAAAAAAAAAAAAAAGGAAGGAAGAAATTATATGACACACGAGGGGCTGGGGGTATAGCTCAATGGAGTAAGTGCCTGCCTCGTAAGCATAAGGTCCTGAGTTCAATCCCTGGTAGTGCCAAAACAAAAAATATATGACACATGAGAATTGCTTCAAAAGACCTTGGTTTTGGGGGAATAGATACAGATGAAACACAATTAGTAAAGCTGGGTGATGGGTACATGTGGTTCACTATGCTGTTTTCTCTGCTTTTGAATATATTCAAATTTTTCTCCAATAAAAACTGGCCTCAGACTTATGACAATCCTCCTGCCTCAGCCTCCCAAGCGCTGGGATTATATGCATGTACCACCATGTCCAGCAACATTTTTAAAAGCTATACAGAGTGAGGTGCTGCTGTGCATGCCTATAATCCCAGCACCCTGAGAGGCTGAGGCAAGAGGATTACAAATTCAAGACCAGCATGGGTAATTTAGTGAGACCTTGTTTCAAAAAATAAAAAAATTTTTAAAAAAGACCAGGGTACAGCTCACTATGAAGGTTCTAACATTCAGTACTGTAAAAAAAAACAACAACAACAACAATGAAAAGTGTGAATCTAGAAAAGAATCTCATCCTTCTAAAACCATGAGGGTTTGATGGAATTTCAATAAAGGGAAAGGAAAGAGGATCTCCAGCAAATACTAGGTGCAGATCAGAGGGTAAAACAGCAATAAGGGGTCAGGACAAGGCACAAGGACTATGTGGGTGAGAGGCTCTGGGGAGATAAATGCCACAAGAAGACTGATAAATCTCAGGCCATGAACAAAAACAAGCTCATGCTCTGACACCCTGAGGAGAATTAGAGGACACACTCTGGAAAATAGAAGGAAGCCCTTTGTGGTATGAGAGGCACAGGGGCAGCACCGGCTCCTAGCCTGCACCACTGGCAGGGAATGGGCACCCGGATCCTGACAAGAGTGTGGCTGTGTTGGAGAACTGCTGAGTCAGCCTCTCAGAGCTAGCTGGACTGTCTGCTGAACAGATCCCCAAGCCAAACACAGACCAAACACTCTGCTCATAGGAGGTTGGTGGTTCTTGGGTCTTGCTGTCTCTGGCAAGAAAACACTCTTTTTATAGAGCTCTTGGGAAAAATTCAATACTGAGAGAACTTGTTTAAAAAAATCCTATTGTATGTGGATGATTCCCCAGCCCTGGGAAGCTAAAAGGACTGTTTTGTCTTAATATTTCTTCAAATGAGCAGATGTTTGGATCTAAAAGCTTTAGGTATATGTGAGCACAAAACCTTAGAAAATCATCTTCACTTTATAGATAAGAAAACAAGCCTGAGTACAGTATAGTAGCACATGGCTGTAGTATCACCTGCTCAGGAGGTTGAGGCAGAAGGATCACAAGCTCGAGGCCAGTCTGGGCAATTTAGCAAGGGCCTCTCAAAATTTAAAAAATACATAAAAAGGGCAGGGAATGTATTTTAGTAGTAGAGTGTTTGCCTAACATGGGTTCAATCTTCAGTACCACACACAAAAAGAGAAAGAAACAAAAAGAGAGGGAGGGAGAGAGGGAAGAAGGAAGGAAGGAAGGAAGGAAGGAAGGAAGGAAGGAAGGAAGGAAGGAAGGAGGGAAAAAAGAAAGAAAAAGAGGAGAAAGAAAACAAGGCCCAGCATATGAAGAAGCTCATACAAGCCTTCATAACCAGGCTCCAGGGAAAACTTTTTTTTAATGGGGTCTCACTATGTTGTTCAGGCTGTTCTCCAAATCCTAGGCTCAAGCAATCCTCCCACCTCAGCCTTACTGGTAGCAGGCACTACAGATGTGTGGCACTGTACCCAGCAAGAAAAGGAAGTTTTACCAGAGAAAAAAGAGAGACAATGGAGAAACAGTAGAAAGTGTAACATGTAATGTTTTCCTCATTATCTTTTACCTTATTAGAGAGGCTCTTCTTCCATCTAATTTTAAAGATCTGACCTTCCACACAAAATGAGCATCCTAGGTGGTTTTCAATGAGCTCACAGGGTGAGGCCAAACCTGACAGGTGCTGTTACGTCTATGCTTCACCTGCTCACCCCCAGCTCTCCAGCCAGGCATAGACAGAGTGCTCTGGTAAACACGTGAACTGGGCAGGCCCCAGCGCCCCCACCTCCTGTCAACATGAAGCTCTCCACAGAAATGACTGTGTTTTCCAAGATGGCAGCATTGTATATTTCAAAAATCCCAAAATGGTTTATAAATAATTATCTAAACAGCTCTTGACTCACAGAAGACAGCCATAAACGGAGGTGGTGATGTGCTCTGTCACTGGTTACAAAGCAACTCTGAAGCAAGACAGACCATGTGATGTGGGATTTCTGCAAGTTCCTGCTCGTAAGCTTGTATGTGCATCATCTAATTCCTCTTAACAACCGATGGCCAAGATGGTACATGTTTACATTTGGGATATATGTGCAAAGGTCTGATCTGCTTCAATATTTTAGTTCTAACTCCATTGGTTAAGTTAAAAAAATATTAGCAAAAGTCAAGTGGACTGATTATTTTAAATTTTAATCAGCTTAATCACATAAAAATGATTTAAAGTACTGGAAAGTAATGAAAATTGATATGGCCTCTACTATTTTTTTAAGTATGAAAAATATAGTTAGCAGTCATTCTGTACAATTATTATTTCACATGGTTGATACTTGCTGTCTGCCATCCAATTGACTTAAGGTTTGGGGGCTGTAATCTGCCCAAGACAGATCCTGTGCAGGTTGACATACATGCAATTCCACTTACTGTTCATTCTTAATGTCATTTAAGTCTCACAACAATCTAGTAGGTGAGGAAACTCAAAAAAGCTCACAGACATTATGCAACTTGTCTGAAGTTACACACTGGTAGATGACAAAGCTGGGATAACCAGGTCTTACTTAAGCCCAAATACTTTACCAGGCTACTTGCAGACACTTGTAAATACATACATACACACATACATACATAGATACATACATGGAATTGGTTAAAAGTAAGCCCTATTTCTCAAGAAGCTAATAAAATACACAGTGATTAAGCAAAGATCTTTTTTAAAAAAGGAAACAAATAGTAGTTTGCACTGGAAGAAAAAGATCATGATGAGCCTCCAGTAGAAATAAGACTTGAATATTTCCAGGTAAAATTTGCATCTGACATTTAGAATTTACTCTTCTATAATTTAAAGTTTTTCCTTTTGTGCTTTTTGTTTAGGGCGTGGGGTGGGGTTCAGTATACCAGGTGGTATTCAACTGGCATTACTATAAACAACAAAAGAGTCTGCAAAAGAGTAGCATAAAAGACGCAGAGTTGACAGAAGCAGCAAGCAGAGAGATAACATTAATAACTATCAAAGCCTTCATGACTCTACATTTAACCACAGGGAGAGGATATGGGGCCCAGAACATCCCCAGGGCTCTGCTTTGCTGCATGAAGTGTGTGGTCCATTTGATACTTCCCAGAGAAGGCGAGGAGATCATCACTCTTCCCAGAGAAAGCCCAGTGTAGCAGGGAATTCTAATCAACCCAATGATCTGACAACCCAGTTCCACAAATAGCTTACTGTAACTTTTCTTTTCCTATTTCTAAAGCTTGGAAACATGTCTCCTGAGAAACTTATTTCTTCATCTGAAAAATTAATTCCCACCAATTAATTTTGATCACTGAATTAGATTCAGAGCATAATCTCAGGTGTCTGGACTCACCACATTTCAGGCACCTGGGGGCCTCATGTTGTGGTTTAGGCTGTTGAACTCTGGGCTCCAAACCATTAAGCAGGCACACATTCACTCTCACTCTCTTTTGTGCTTGTCTGGGCTACTTTTTCTCCTACAACAAGCATCTGCTATATTTATAGGTACTTTAGGCACTCACTGCACTGGACCAAACATTGTGTGGGAATGAACATTTATGAGCACCTACTGTGTACAAGGCACTGTGAGTGACATTTTCATGCAAACTTACTGTTTACAATGATGCAGTGAAGGAAGTATTACTCCACTCCAGCTTCAAAGATGACAAGAAAGAACAATGGGTAACTTGTCTAATGACACATAAGTAGTCATTTAGCAGGACTGTGATGTAGACAATGGTTTAAACTCTACTGTGATCTAGACAATGGTTTAAACTCAAAGTTCATGTTCTTCCCACTTCACCACATTACTTCCCCCAAACAGGAGTTATTACCCTAAATTTACCTGAAACAAGCTGGGGGAACTGGGAAACTAGCCGGCAAAATCTGTCGAGTGAGGGAGTAGATACATGGATGATGTGGTCTCTATGGTGGTGGTGTGGAGGGAAGAAAGGGGTGAGATTCACAATAGTGAAGTAACAAAGGCTTTAAGGAGTATATTACTTGCACTCATTGCTGGGCCAACGGGAAGGTGATTTTATATAGTACAAACCTTTTTCACAATTTGAAATACCTATAAAAATCTTAAAACTTATAGACAAATAAAGGAGAGATGGCAGAAAACTAGAAGGTAGACTTCTGGAGATGGGCAAAAGAGAAGGGGGTCATGGGGAAGAAAAGGATCAAGATACATTAAATGTATATTGTATATACCAATTTACCAGAATGAATCTCACCACTTTGTATTAAAATCTTGACATTTATATACCCTTCAATCACTGCAATTTCCTTTAAGACAATTAATCTGAAGTTAGAGCTATGAATGTTTAGAAAACAAAATATATAGACACTCAAAGCTGCTCATAAATGTGAAAACCGCCTAAATGTCCATGAAAAATAAATGGATTAAATACAGTTTAGGGGCAGCAGCAGATTATAGTATTTAAGATGATGAAACTCATCTTCCGCCTCTGAGTTCTAACATGGTCTGTGCAATGTACTAAGTGTGTGACTTGAGAAAGTTATCTAACCTTCTGAGCCTCAGTTTTCTCATCTATAAAATTAGGATAATGTAAATATTTAGAATCTATTATTGAAGGGAAGGCCAGGATACAGCTCAGTGGCACAGCACCTGCCTGGTAAGCACAAAGTCCTGATTTTGATTCCTGGCACAAAAAAAAAGTCAACCCATGGAATGCTCTCATAGTGCCTCACACACACTAATTCCAAGTGGAATGTTACCTTAATACCATGGTAACTGATTCTATGGTAAATGTTAGCTATTTTCATGATTTCAACATTAAATATTTTCAGTATGGACTATTATGCAACCACTAAAAACATAGCTCTAAATGATACGGCAAACTATTAAAACCTCCTAATGAGGAAAACCGGGTTATAAAACAATGTATAAAGTGCAAACTCATTTTCTTTTTTTTTGTCTTTTTGAGACAGGGTCTTCCTATGCAGTTCAGGCTGGCCTTGAGCTCCCTTTGTAGTCCAGGCTGGTCTTAAACTTGTGATCTACCTGCCTCAGCTTAATGGGTGCTAGCACATACCAGCATGCCTGGCTTAAATTTGCTTGTTTTTAAAATATCTGTATTATGTATAATGAAGGTGATTTGCTTTTATCATAACAAAAATATTTTTATGAAAAAGAATGGTACGTCTTGATTGCAAGTGGAAAGTGAACTTGAAGATTTGTTAAAAATGGCGTTTGGTGGGCCTTCTGAAATAGATCTGCATTTTAATGACTGAGGAAAATGAGAACAGATTTTAGGACTGTTCTAGCTATTTGAAATGTCTTTGGAGGATAGTAATGCAGTTTCCTAAATTAGTACATGTTCACAATCCTGAAATCTAATAGAGATTACATGCCAGACTATAAGAAAATTTAATTTATTCAGGTTTTTTTTCTCCGTTTTTTCTAAAGTTACTATAACAGGAAAAGTTAAATGTGTTTGATCTTGGACAGAGACTTATTCTTTTAGCCTAGTGAGTAGCCCTAGTGAAAAGGACATAGAGAGGAAGGAAACACTGGCCCACTGGTTCCTTTTAAGAAAACCATAGTTTTTGTTTTTTTTTTTTTAAACTCTTACTTATAAGGCCTAGTTATACTAATTCCTAAGAACTAGTACAACTGCAGAATTTAAAAGATAAAATTCTTCATCTTTTCACCAACACACTCTAAACAACTAACTTAAATGGCCATAGACTTGTTTTTAAATTTCTAGCTTTACCATTGTAAGCTATATGCTTTGGGCACACAAAGAAAAAAAAAACACATATAACAAGGATAGCTTATTAGTTTGCAGGGACAAATCTATGAAGCAGATTGGGATTCCTTAGGCTGGATGCTCAGCATAGTCTCTCCCCTGTAGGAAAGTCATAGCGTCCATCAGAACAAGAGCAGGTGAAGACTGACATCCACACTATGACAGCATGCATGCCTGAAGAGACTATAAAGAAAGACACCCGAACACTCGTGGACCGTGCAGTCGTGGGCACATGCTGACATACTGCTCTTCCACTTGTGGCCACCTTACTCAGGCTGATTTTGCATCAGCTGCCACACTTCCCAGAAGGACTTACTTTTCCTTGAATGCATGGCATGGTGTATCTCTGCATGGGCAGACAGGAGTGTGGATCCCAGCTGTCACAGGATAGCTAAGAGATCTTAGACCAGTAACTTAACTGCTCTGTGTTTTAGTGTCCTCCTTTGTAAAAGGTTAACACAGCCACTTACAAGTTATCTCACTTGACAGAATGAAATGATTTAATGCTCCTAGCTGTCCGAGTCCTGGAAAGTGCTCAATAAATAGCAACTTATTATCTTGCAGAGCTCATCTAAATAAATAATGCAGTATGAGAGGGAAAAGGGGTCTGAAAGGTACTTTTGGCAAAACTTAGCAACACTCTTGTAATCTCACAGCTAGTTTCAAAGGGACTGCTACATTCTCACTATATCTTGCTTCCACTACTATGGCCTGGCTTTGGCCTGCTTAAGGGTGCTTCTTCATGTATTTTCTGCCAAATTTGGTCATTCTGTATTTTCTTCTCCTTGTCTACCAGGGCTCTTGGCTATACCTAAGGGAGCTAATAGTTATGTGCCAGCATTTCCAAGTCCGACCTTGAGCTGGCTCCCACTTGCTGAAGAAGCCCTGCTACTTAAGTGCCACAAGGAGCATCACAGTGCCACTGTCATTCTCATTGGCACTTGCTATTTGCTTAAAGAGTTTAGGCAGCCCATGGTCCTGTCATCTGTACAAAGATTCATAGTCTATTAGCTCCCCCCAGCTCAATTGCTGATTAGTGCTCATCTACGTCTGTCACCATTCTTTAGTCCAACGAGTGCCTGCAGCCCTTGGTTCTTTCTTCTTGCTGCCTTTACCTTCTAAGTCATTCAGGGAGTGTTACTTAAAGCAAATACTGTGTTATGCCATGGGGTAAGACTCTGCCCTCAAGTTGTTTATAGAGTTTAATAGGTAAGAAAGAGATGACAGTGAAGTGGGTATGGTGGTGCATGCCTGGAATCCTAATACTATGGAATACTGAGGCAAGAGTTTTGTAACTTTGAGCCTAGCCCAGGCAAGACTTAGCAAGACTGTCTCAAAAAAAAAAAAAAAACCTTTTAAAAAAGGGGTGGGGATATAGCTCAGTGTGAAGGTCCTGAGTTCAATCCACACTGCAGAGGAGATGAATATGCTCTGGAATTAGTGGTGGTGGCTGTATAATTTCACGAATATATTAAAATCCAGTAAGCTGTATACTTTACAGAGGGTGTATCTTTTATTATATGAATTATATCTCAACTGTAAAAAAGAAATATTTGAACTGGATGAAAGGAGATAATGATGAATAGACAATAGCAGAATTCTAGGCAGAAAGAACAGAACGAGGAGAGGGATGGAAGCCACACACACATAAGCAACCATGCCGGGAGGTGAGGATGGCTGCAGTGCAGGTTACATACAGAGGCGAGGTAAAGACTGAGCCGGCAGGCAGTGGAAGGGCAAACAACGAAAGCCCTGCATCCTAACTAAGGGATCATGGAGTACTTTGGTTTTCTCCTAGGAGAGGACGTGACTACAGTGCCCAATTCAACCATCTTGTCAAGGAAGCCTCCTCCCATCCACTCAGAATCGTCCAACAACTCTATTCCATTCTGGCTGGCCCAACTCTCATTTTGTACACCTTTACAAAACACATCTGCTTATACCACTGGTTATCCTGAGTTTCCTCCCCAACAGAACATAAATTCCTTGGGAGCAGTCTTGTGTCCAATCTTGCCTGTGTTTGCCCAAGACAGGGTATTGTGTGGAATTCCTAAGACACTTAAAGCTGGGGATATAGCTCAGTGACACAAGTGCCTGCCTAGCAAGTGGAAGGTCCTGAGTTCGATTCCCGGTACCAAAAAATAGTAATACCTAAGACACTTAATAAGGTTGGAAATTTTGACAAATTTCTGAGCTTTTCAAACTTCACAAACTACGCTAGCATTATTACTACTTTGGAATGTTTTAATTACAACCATTCAAAACTTTCCCTCTTCTCTTTCAAATGCCATTTGCTTACAAAGGCTTTTCTTGATTGTCCTCCTAGATACAAACTCTCCCCTTTAAATTTTGTAATTTTCTTATGATACTGATTTCTTCAGACCTTCTATTACAGTTAGGTGAGCATTCCTCTCACCTCACCTATCTCTTCCCCTCACCTATTGGAATCTAAGCACTTTGGGATAATGTCTATGCTTTTCCTGGCCTTACAGCTTCTAGGACTGTGCTGGATAGAATATAAGTTGAACTGTCCAACTAACAGCATAGATGATGGAATTAGAGACACAAATAATCACTACCACAAAAGTTGTTTTAATCCTAGAAGAAACTACATGAAGCAGGATGCAGGCACAAATAATAGAGCGTGTGTGTTGAATCAATCTGCGACCACTTGGCATGTTTATTTTCATCACATGGATTTCATTTTGCTAGAACTGCAGAAGATTCAGACAAAAAGTAATGGCCTTGCAGCTGCTGTGTTCCCAAGTCTGTGGTTTTCCTATGATATAAACAAAAGATGCTGGAGGTATGGTCTCTGTTAATCTTTTCTAGTGTGGATCTGGGGGAGAAATGGACGGTGGGGTACGAGGGGGCGCTGAAGAGAAATCCACCTAATGAACTGACAGTTCATATAAGCAACACCTGGAGTGTTAAAACCCCTCCAAGTGTTATTTCACTGAAAGAAAAAACCTTCCAGTCTTCCCTTGGTCAATGTGAAAATTCTTTCACCAGCTGCATTCCAGGCTGCAGTGTGTGGCAGCTCAGGAGCTATGGCAGCTGGAACAGATCATATTCAGGATGTAGCGAATGCTCACCAGCAGCAAGGGGATAATCAGAACCTACAAAACGAATCCTCACAGCCATGTTCCTTTAAGAAAATGGATTAGCTTCAATCTGCCTGCTCAGAGTAGCTGCTTGTAAACAATGAAAATGCCTATCAGCATCTGATTGGTGAGAAGATCATCTATTTGATACTTTGTGACATCAGCTATTTCATAATTTCCCATTTTACTCCTTAAATCCTCAAAGGAAAAGTTTCAGTTTTAGTTCTATTTTTGTTATGTATAATCTATTTTACCGCAACCCATGTTCAGACCAGATGTCTTCTGCTTGCAGAATCTGTGACACGGTTATTCCTCCCAACATGGAGAGAACTAACACTTACTGAGCATCTACCATATGGCTGGCACCAGACTAGGCGCTCTCCTAATGCCCCCCTCACTATGCTGGGAGGCAGACAGCTGCACTTCACACGCAGGGGAGCCAACAGGTCCAGGCGGGTTAAGTTATTCCTCATCACCCTCCAAGCAAAAACCGGAAGAGTCGGGTCTGTCTGACTCCAAAGTCACAATTCTTTCCACTGTCTTCTGGGATGAGGGTGCCCCACAGAAGTTTCTTCTCCAGAATTTTTAAGAATGCTTTAAGAGTCTGTACACTGGAGTTGGCACTGGAAAACTTTTTCTGTAAAGGCTCAGACAGTAAATATTTTGGCTTTGAGGCCTATATGGTTTCTGCTACAAACACTCAATTCTATGGCTGCAGTACAAAAGCAGCTATAGACAGTATATAAACAGACCTGGTTGTGTTCCAATAAATATGTTTTTAAAAAAGGTAGTGGGGCAGATTTGGCCCAACCAGATTTCATTGTCTGTCAACCCTTCATGTTCTACAAAGCTGTAAAGTGAGCAGCTTCATGTTACAGTTTTTGGGCTTAAAAAGTCAATAAAGAATTGTCTATTTTCTCTGGGCATGGTGGCACATGCCTGTAATCCCATCATTTGGGAGCCTGGGCTACATAGTGAGTTCAACTCTAGCCTACTTAGCGAGAAGCTGTCTCAAAAAAAAAAAAAAAAAAAAAAGAGTTGTCTATGTTCAACTTAACAGATATGAGAATCTTCTGTATTCAAGATACATGGAAGAGGGAGGGTGGTGTAAAGGGTCCACACATTCCTTGGGGAGGCAACGTCATTGACACATAAAAGCCCCAAATAGCAATATGGTGTAGCATGTAGTAAGTATCAAAGGAGTGAACTTAAAAGCCAAGGGCTGACTGATGGATCATGAGGACATTAGAAAACCTGGGTGTACAACTTGGTCAAATAATCTTCTATTAGCACCAAAGGTCAGAAAGAGTCATACAAACTCTCAGAGGGCAAGAATGAAGAATGAGGCAGAAGTTACAACTCTAAAAACAAAAATACCCCTTTTTAGGACACCACATTATGCTTTTAGCAAGTCAGATGCTAATCAAAGACAACACCTTCTTTAGATTCACTTAACGCATTTATTCTCAGTCTCATTCTCAAAGGAAAAGCAATGATTTAAGGTGCAAGATAAGTGGTGCGCTTTGGGGAACTCCATGTCATTTCATTCTCCTCTCAGCTAACACTTCAAGCACTAAAGAGTCGGAAAGAAGCCACCAGCAAAGACAAAGAGAGACCATCTCGATCCACCTTGGAAGTTTAAGGAGAAGCCAGTTTCTAAAACCCTACCTTGCTCATGGCAGTCAGGGCAGGATCGCAGGCTGCATCCAGGTCTTGAACCAATAACTGAATGCTGCTGGAGATGACCCTGCAAGTCAAACAAAGTATTGTGGTCACTGCTGAAGAAAATGACCACTTGAATGACCGACTCAGCTCCTTCCAATCTACCCCAGGGCCTCAGCTGCCAGGGCCAGCTCCAGCATTCCTGTTTCATACCACTGTTTTACATCAGAACAGCAGCGAAGAGTTAAGAGGAGGAAACGGACTGAGAACTGTAATTTTTCTCCAATAAATGGTTGAGTGAGAGCTGAAATTGGACCCATCTCAAACCTATTTAATGGATCAGGAGCTGAAAACAATAGAAATGCTGTGAAGTCATACCAAGGAGAAAAATATTCCAAAAAGGCTTTATTGTTTGACAGAGTCCACCCTCAGCCCCTCAGGTCTGTCTGTCTGTCTCCCTCTTACACAGGCACACACACGCACGCACATACACATACACACACACACCCCACAGAGGCATGCACACACTATTATACGTTTGATGGCTAAAATCCTGCCAATACATTTTATAGTCTAAAACACAGGATGTGGCCTGCCCTCTGTGGGTCTAGCTGAGGGCAGACGGGAGGCCTAGAACTGGACCTTCCTGCAGCACGGCTAAAGGAGGATTTCTTTTCTTTGTTATTCCAGATAGTGTCACCATAAAGATACCTTCCATACACCTGTAAGCTAAGAGAATGACTGTATCTGAGGAGGCAGAATAGGAAGCAGCTGCTAATTCTAATGCTTGGTCTCAGGGCTAGTGGAAAATAATCCCAATCCAACAGAAGGCCCTGGAAAGCCCTTAGGTTCTGGAGCGACTAAGCTAACAGCCGGACATGTGCCACCCTATAAAGGAGGAAAGATAAGCCACCTTGAGCAGACATGCATGAGGTACATACGTGCTGAACGTGTCCATCTCTCCCATTAGATTGATCCGTTCTGTCAGACTTACATCGACTTTTTCTTTGAGTTTTTCTTCTAGCTGTTAAAAAGACACGAACAGAAACATGTTTAGTAGTTATCCAAAGATTATCATAGTAATAATAAGTATAATTCTAAGCCCTTTTTATGAAGCTCATTTAATTCTACGACCCTATGACTACTGTGTTCATTTTACAGATGAGAAATCAGAACAGCCTATCCAAGATGGTAGGCAGTAGCACCAGAAATAAACATCCTCAGAAGCCCTACCTTTAGTACTCTGCTACATCTGTTTCTTATAACACATCAATAACTCATACTATTAATTCTGAAAAGACTCTGATTTTACAGTATGTCCTGTACTATAAACTTCAGATTTGCTTACTAACATTGGATACCTTTGCTGGTGAGCAGCAGTAAAATGTTAGAATGTTCAGAGTATTGCAAGGGGCTAATGATTTTGCTAAGGTGAGAGATATGTAAGCCAAAGAAACAGTCCCTATCCTCATATTACCCTCTGATCTAAGACAGGAGTATTCATATGCACCTATAGCAGCCATGGTGAACCTTTTAGAGACTGAGTGCCCCAACTGCAACCCAAAATCCACTTATTTATTGCAAATTGCCAACGATGCAATTGAACCTGAACACTGAAGTTTTAGTTAAAAAACAAAACTGTTATCTGATCCTCATCTGCTGGGGTGACCCGGCTCATATGCCAACAGAGAAGGCTCTGTGTGTCTACTGCAGCATGCATGCCAGATTCACCACCACTGACCTAGCGTCTCAAAGAAAAACACAGTTGAGCAGGAACTGTAAATATTTGGGAATTGATTACTCTAATCTAGCACTCCTAGATTTATCAGACATACTATACTCTAAGAGTTTTATGTTAAGCCCTGAAATGCTTTTAGAGACTTGTAAATTAGTATGATCTTTTTGGAAGGCATTTTATTTTAAAAGCAAAACTTTAAACTCTTTAATCTGGCAATTTCACATTTAGAAATGCATTTCAATGAAGTAATAAGAATAATATACAGAGATATCCAAGTATTTTTTGTACCATTTGTTAATTTAACCACTGTTTACTGAAAGTCTATTTTGTGTCAGGCTGTAACAGAGTAAGGGGATTATTTAGTGAACAGAAGAGGTAAGATCCTGTTCCCACGAACTTTAATTCTAGTGTTCCTTTGTATTATTGAAACCCTGGAAACGATCCACATGTACATCCACAAAGGACTGATGAAGCAAATTATGGCACGGGCTTGTCACATTTAACATCTTCAGTGGCCTTTCTGTGTACACTAAAAATAAAATCCAGAGGTTGGGGATTTAGCTCAGTGGTAGAATGCTTGCTTAGCAAGGTGGAAGCCCTGGGTTCAGTCCTCAGCACCAAACACAAAAACTAAAAACCCATCTGAAAAAAAAAAAAATCAAATTAAAAAAAAAAACAAAACCAAAAAACCCACCACCACCACCACCAAAAACCAAGGCAACTACATACATAACCTTAAAAAATAAATAAATAAAATACAAATTTCTACACACGTCTTAGCCTGTCCAGCTCTCTGGCCCAGCTTGCTTCTTTCCATCTTACATGTGACGATTCAGTTACATGGGCCTCTAAAACTGGGAATACAGCAGGGGCTTTCTCTCTAAGGATCCTCACACTCTGTACTTCTACTTCTTCTCTGTCCCTGCTCATCCCTGCTCAGTCTCCACTGCTTCAATGTGCCACTACTTCCTAACCCGCCAAGCCCCTCACTTGGCATCTCCTCCTCACCCCACTTCCCTGCTTCAACACCACCTCTTCAGAGGGGCCCTCCTCCGCCGCCTTCCTCCGCGGGCAACTTCCCTACTTGAGCACTCCTGCATTTGTTTCTTTCCTAACCATGAAACAGAAGTGAAATTTCGGCTCACTTGGTATTATCTGCCTAAGTTTCCTGACAGAAAGAAACTTGTTTATTATGGTCAGCACTGTTAATTAACACCAGATGTAGAGACTGGTAATTAGTAAGTGCTTAATAAAGATCTTTTGAAGGAGTGAAAGAATGAATGGGACACCTTATTCAGGTATTAAAAAGCTGAGGTAATAGTGATATGGAAAGATGTCCATGATTTAGATTTTTAAAAGTTATTTTGTTATAGACTAATATGTACAGCATGGGCCCACTTTTATTTTAAAAGATATAACAAAAAATGTTTAGGAGAATAATATATATTAATTAAATAGATAACAGTGGTTGTTCTGAGGGATGAGATTATGGGAAAATTTCATGATATATATTTTGCTAAAATTTGAAACATTTCAGGAGTGTATATTCCTTCAAGTATGTATTTAGTTGAGGAGATCCCAAGTATTTTAAAAACTACAGAACACTACAGCCAACACACCGAGTGCCTGTCGGCCAGCATCACCTGTGGTTATTATGCGACCAGCCTGGTTTCACTTGTACTCTCACTCATTTCCCCAGCTCTTGAATTATTTTGAAGCAAATCCCAGACATTCTATCATTTCATCTGTAAATATTTCAATGTATAGCTCTAAAAGATAAGGACTCACACAGACAAAATTAATAATTCCTTTAATATCAACACTACATATCTAGTCAGTGTGCACATCTCCCTCCTTGTCATACAATTTTAAAACAGTTTGAATCAGGACCCAAATAAGGACCATATGTGGCAACTGACTGATAAGTCTCTTGTCTCCGTTAAAAAGTGAAATATAATCAACTTATAAAAATGTTCATATCTGTAGTGTCTCAGTTGGATAAGTTCTGACAATCATACACATCTCTGGAACAACCAATAACAGGATGTAGAACATGCCCCAGGGAGCTCTCTCACATTTCTTTTCCCCTCTTGATCAAGCCTCCACCCGAATTGTCTCATTTCTATTAGCACAGATTAGTTTCGCCTGTTTGAATACACTTGAATAAATAAGACCATATATTACACATGCTTTGATGTTTGGCTTTTTTTATTTAACAATGCTTTTGAGATTCATCCACATTGTTAGGTATATCAGTAATTTATCCATTTTATTGCCAATGAATAGACCATTGTATGGTTACACTATAATTTACTGATTTATTCTCCTGTTCAGGGGCATTGGATGGCTTCCAATTTTAAGCTATTACAAATAGGGTTTCTATAAACATACTTGCATGTACCTTTTTGTGGTTATACTATATTTTATCTTGGGTGAACCCCTGGGAATGGAATTCCTGGGTTATGTTTTATAAAAACTGCTAAACTGCTTCTCAAAATGGCTGTATTATTGTACATACTAGCATATGCACATTTAAGCTTTTCAATATATTTGTCAATATTTGACACTGCCAGTCTTACTTACTTTTTAGGCATTCTGACAGTTACGCCCCTGTTTTAATTTGCTTTCTCCTAGTAATGCACGATGTTGCGCACCGCTTCCTTTACTTTTTGGGCATTTTGTGTGTGTGCGCGCGCACACATACACACACACAGTGGTAGGGATTGAATCCAAGGCCTTTGCAGTGAGCTACATCCCCAGCCCTCAGCCTCTCAGAGTGCTGTGATTAAAGGCATGTACCACCACACTTAGCTGGTATATATCTCCTTAGTGAAAAATCTGTTCAAGTTTTTTTGCTCATTTTAAACTGGGTTATTTGGCTTTTATTGATGATTATCAAGAGTTTTTGATGTACACTGGATAGTCCCATATCACACATACTGCAAATATTTCCCTCAGTCTATGGCTTACCTATTAATGAAGTCTTGATGATCAGAAAATTAAATTTTGATGAACACCAATTTATCCAAGTTTTTTCACCTTTGGTGGTTAATAGTTTTTTGTATCTTGACCAAAGAATCCTTGATTACTCAAGGTTATAAAGATCTTTTCCTGTTTTTCTTCTGGAAGCTTAATGGTTCTGGTTTTTATGTCTTTGATCCACACTGAATTGATTTTTGTATATGGTATGTGACAGGGGTTAAATTGTTTTCCATATTTAAATTCAGTTGTTACATCCATGATTGTTACAAAGGTTTTCCTTTCTCTATTTAACTGCTTAGCACCTTTGTGCTAAAATCAACTAACCATATACACATACCCAGACCTATGGTAAATCTTAAAATCAAGTAATAATACAGCATCCATTTTTTTTCTTCTTTTTCAAGATTGTGCTTCTTTGTAAATTTTTCTTGCCTACTTCTTCAAAATAGCTGTTGGGATTTTGATAGGGGGCTGTGATAAATCTATACATTATTTTATACAGAATGGATATCTTCCAATCCATGAACATGGTAAATCTTTTTATTTTTCAAGTCTTTAATTTCACTCAGCAACATTTTATAGTTTTCAAGTTAGAGGTCTTACATGCTTTTCATCAGATTTATTTCTGAGTATCTGATGTTTTACATTGGTATTGTGGTTAGATTTTTTAAAATAAAATAGTTTTAGATTTATAGAACAAATGCAAAAATAGTTCACAGTTCCCATATACCACATGCCCCGTTTTGCACATTATTATCAGTAGTATGATATATATGTTGTAACTGATAAACAACATCAACATGTTGCTCGGTTTTAGTGTTTTAAATTTTATTTTCCAATTCTTTGTTGCTCAGATTCTTTTTTGCTTCTTTTGTTATTTTTTTGAGACAGGTCTTGATACATAGTTCAGGCCTTGAACTCACTATGTAATCTAGGTTGGGCTCAAACTCACAGTGATTCCTCTGCCTCAGCCTCCAAAGTGCTGGGATTACAGGTGTGTGTCACCACACCCAGCTACTCTTGCTCAGATTTTTCTTTTTTTGGTGGTACTGGGGATCAAACTCAGGACCTTGGGCTTCCCAGGCAGGTGCTTATTCCACTGAGCTATATCCCAAGCCCATTGCTCAGATTACGTCTCTTTATTTTCTTCCTTTATTTCTCTTTGCTCCTCTGTAATTTTTCCCTAAAGAAATTGGATTGTTTGTCATGCATATTTTTCTTTTTCTTTGTCTTTCTGAGACAGGGTCTTGCTATGCAGTTCAGGATGACCTTGCGCTCACTTTGTGGCCCAAGCTGGTCTCCAACTCTCAATGATTCTCCTACCTCAGCCTCCTCAGTGCTGAGATTACAGGTGTGTGCCACCATGCCCAACTTGTCATGTATATTTTTCCATGGCTTGGATTTTGCTGATTGTATCCACAAATACTAACATGTTCCTTTGTCTCTTGTATTTCCTATAAATTAGGAGTTAGATATACTAGCTTGACCAGATTCAGGTTTTTTTTTTTTTTTCAGAAAACTTCTTCACTGTATGTAATATTTATAAGGAGCTACTGTATATAATATATGACACACAGTCTCTTTTTCCCCTGTTTTGATTTGCTTGTTTGTTTTTGGTGCTTGGGGTTGAGCCCAGGGCCCCAGGCTTGCTGGGTAAATAAGTGTCCTCGCCCTGGGCCACCTCTCGTCCCTTTTTGTGATGTCTGTGGCCAGTGACGCTCAGCCCTGAGTGGTTATTCTTGCACTAGGAGAAATAAAGAATGACATTTTGGTTCATTCTTTTCTTTTTTATTAGCTGGACTTCTATAAAAAGAGTTTAACTATCAATTATTTGGTTATCCCATGGTACATATCGGATAGGAAAGGCAGGATAAAAATTTTCTCTCTATTTACCAGTATTCAATTCATACTAGTGGTTCCTTGGCATCCTCAATTAAAAAATCATTATAACCCATTATCAGGGAAACTGTTGAGAATTTGGATATCAGTATATCCAACTATCAGTCCCTTAATGGAATATCATGTAGCCATAAACAATGGTAACAATAACAGGAGAAATGCTAATGGTAAGACAGTAACAAAAACTAAAGTGATATAAAAGTGAATTAAGACTATAACATACAAAACTGTTTATGAAAAACAAATGGAAGAAAATAAGTTGTCAATATGATTATATGAGGGTGATAGGATTAAGATTAATTCTATTTATTAATTTTTTTGTACTATGGTTACTTTACTCTTAGCATACTGTATTTATATGTGTATGTCTTTTTTCCTGCACATGTACAAAATATTTAAACAGTGATTCTTCACTGAAGAACTCTGGGACACCTGCCTTGGAGGGCTTCTCAGGTGATGACGTCCTGCTCAGGGAACGCATAGGGCTAAATGGATTGCTGTCTCTAGTTCCAAGGCCAAACCTTTATAGGCCATTCCCTATTTAACTCAATGCAGCTGTGTCTAACTGTGGAGTCTTCGGGGGAACGCATCCTATTTAGTCCACTGTGTTCAGGCCCTGGCTTTCAGGAGCTCCAAGCTGCAAAGTCTGAACTACCATTTATGACTATCTAGACATGTGTAAATAATACTTACAAAGAGGTAAAGGAACAGAACCTTCCCAAACTCTTTTCTTTCTCTTAATCTTAGGTGATCACAGACCAAATGAGAAAAAGGACTTCCAATCCCATGTCCAAGGCTGAATGAAAAGTTTTCCTTCAGCTAAATCAGTTCACTGAACTTCTGGCATCTGGGGGGGCTCCAGCAGAGGGACACCCCTTCCTGCTTCGCAGTTCCTGAATGTCGGCATTCTAAACAATGGTTATTTGTTTCAGCAGACTGAAAATGCTGTGTAAATTTAAGGAGACACAGAAAAGCCCAAAGGATTTTGCTTAGCTTAGTAACACTGGTCGTGACTCATTACCACCAGCAGCTGGGTCCTAGAACTAAGTTTATTACTGTTTTTCTCATGTGGGAGGGAGGGATATTGACCTACTTTTAAAAGACCATGCCCGCTGAGTGGCTTTCACAACTCAGGAGGAAACTAGTCAGTCTTCTTTAAACAAAGCTCTTCTGTAATATGGCTGCCCGGGTAGTGTTCTGGCTGGACAGTGAGTTTTCCTCTGTGGGAGGCCCACTAGTCTGGCTAAAGCTGCATACAGCTTTGTTAGGGCTCACATTCCTCCTCCAAGCCATGTAGCCCCGAGAGTTCACGGGAAGGAGGTGGGACACAGAGCTGGGACAGCTCACCTGCTGGGTGGTGGCCAGACAGTACTCTGCTGTGCTCAGGATGCTGCAGATGAGGCAAAGCTCCTCAAGAGTGAATTTGGCCACTTCAGAGCCCTCCTTTTCCTTAAGGAGGCTGCTGATGGTTAATCCTCCACTGCTGGTGGTGGTTCTGAAGAAAAGGAACAGGAA
This sequence comes from Dinomys branickii, assembly GCA_004027595.1. Taxonomy (NCBI): domain Eukaryota; kingdom Metazoa; phylum Chordata; class Mammalia; order Rodentia; family Dinomyidae; genus Dinomys; species Dinomys branickii. The sequence continues at coordinate 23,990 of PVLD010003984.1, forward strand.
TTAGCCAGGGTGGAACTTCTAATTTGCTTCCTGAGCCTGAAACTGCATTTTGTAAAACAAAGAAAAAAAAGGAAAGGAAAGGCTGGCCGTGGCCCAAAGAAATCCACATACAATGAGTCCTCTTCCTCCTGACCTCACCTTGACTGTCATCTGTTTAGATTCTTTCACCAATAGGAGCAGGAAGAGGCAACTCCAAGAGTAATCAAGCCTATCAACCACAAGGACCAGAGACAGAGGAGGTTGCTGAGCTGCCTCTTGCTTTGGCTTAGAACTTCTTGCTGGGCACATCTCTTTTAGATCACCAGTAGAACAAACTTTGGTTCTCCAACTGTTTCTCTCAGTTAAGAAAATTCTTTAGTGGGATTTATTTCCAAGTGGTATTTGCAGAGGAGTAGGTACTATAACACATGATTCCTCTCAGAAGTCCTAATTGCCTCAAGATAGTGAGAAGCGGCTTAAATTCTCTACAACTACAATTTCTGAGGGGGCAGTCCTCATCCACAGCCTGAGCTCCCAAACGTGCTCTACCATAGCAACAATTACCCAGTGGTGTGTGGATGCTTCAGAATTTTCTTCTGGTTCTTTTCACTTTGTCCCCATTTCTGTGAACAGTGTCTTTACTAACAAAATCCCATCTGGGTGCATCATTTGTTTTGTGCTAGCATACTAATACACATAGGAACATGCTCACAGGACCTAAGTGAAAGCAGCAAGGTATAAAACTATCAGCAGTATGGGCCTGATTCTGTTTGACAAATGCATACGCACCACACGTTATATGTGTGTGTATAAATAATTGAATCAGGAAAAAATTTAAAATTTTAAAATAATTTCCATCATAATCAAAATTCTCATTAGTAAACCATACATGACACATCAAATCTCCTGTAGAGCATGGGCTGTACTCTTTCTTTCTGATAATGTGAAATTCCCATACAGGACACATTTAGTGACAATGACAAAAACTAATTCTAAAATTATTCATTTAGCCACAGGGATGATTTGTAAATACTAAATTCAGAAGTGTTACATTAGGTCATATTTATTACAGTTGAAACTGCTATGTAACTGAAACATCTCTAAAACAACTGGTCTACTTATTTTAATATAACATAATAATCTTGTAGATCTCACAATACAATGTAATTGTGGGCTTTGCTATGCAACCCTCTTCCTGCAAATCCTACCATATCTTTAAAAATCAAACTCTGTCCAGCACAGTAAAATACAGACACCACAAAAGAGACAGTGGAATCCAATCAGAGGGAAAATCAGATTTATGCTTCTTAACTATCACTCCAGGTTATAATCACACCGAATGGGGCTTGAATGAAATGACCTATGCTATTCAACAGTTATTTCCACCACCTCTATTTTGTCAAGTAGCTACTGTTGAATCCGTGTAAGTTACATACATGCATATACTGTATAACAGGACTGGCTCTCCAGTCCACTGTTGCAGCCAGGGCGGGCATCCCCGCTAATGGCGTTGCTCATCTGTGGAATGTCATTACTGTGTCAGACCTTGGAAACTCAAAAAGACTGTTTTCCTCCTTGGTATTCTTGGCAGTTCAGTAAACAACTTCAGAGTTGACTTCCTCAAAGATTCCCGTATTTAGACTCTCACTTTGCCACTCAGTGGAGAACAGGACTCACTTGGGCAGGCTGCCAGAGAGGATTTTCCAGGCGTATTCTCGGAGGTACTTCTGGAAAATGGTGGTCAGGGCTATCATTGGCTCCCCAGTGCTGAGCTGCGAGCACTGCACCATGCACTTCTTGTAATAGACAAAGAGGTCAGCACAGCTGGGGAGCACAGCGCCCCCTTCATCGGTGTTGGGCTTAGGTGGCCCCTGGGCTTTGAAATCAGCCACAAACCGATCTATCAGCTCTCCAAGGTTTCTAGGAGAAAGAAAACCTAAGATGTTATTTTACTTCAAGAATTATAAAGCAAATTTGCCTATTTGTAATATACGTAAGCTGCTGCCATGACTGTCATTCCTGCTGCTATTTAAACTTAATATCGAGTCAATTTTCATCAGTAGTATCCTTTACCACCACCACTACCCCTACAATAACAGCAGCTATGAAGTTTACATTTGCGTGCTGCTTTATCTTTTCAAGGTACTTCATGATCACGTCTGGCACTAAGACCTTGTAAAGAAGATAGGGTATTGTTGGCCTCTCTGGGGGCGAGAAAATTGAGACCTAGAAAGTTTGTCACAAAACTTCATGGCACAGCTGAGTCTAGGGTCTACTACTCAGGTTAAGTGCACTGTCCAATTACTATCTAGGACCATTTCCCACAAATGAAAACCTTAACCAATACTGACAGTGATTATTTTCCAAACATGTATGAGGCAGTAGGTGTCACGGCAGTGCTCTTATAAACATATCTCATTGAATTTCATTTATTCTTCACAATAACCTTACGAAGCAGGGACTGTTACTATTCTTTTCAGGAAGTTAGATAAGCACCTTGTCCAAAGTAAAATAGTGGGCTGGGGATGTAGCTCAGCAGCACAAGCACTTGCCTACCAAGAACAAGGTCCTGAGTTCGATTCCCAGAACCAAAAAATATAAATATAAATATAAATAAAAAGAAGGTCATATAGCAAGAAAGTGGGGAAGCCAGGACCTAGAATAAGTAGGCTGGCTCCAACCCTATGCTTTTAACCATTCTACTTCACAAAAATGTTTATGGTGTCAGTAAAGATTTTGATATCAAGAACCTAAATGTATCCAATGGACAGAGAAGTTGTTTTTTAAAAAAATCAAATAAACAAACACTTCCCAAACCCTAAAACTTTTCTTCTCTTCAATGCAGTTTACATTTTTTTCTTAGAACTTCCAGAATTGAAGATGTAACTAAATCTTGGGAGAAGTGCACATAGAAGTAGCTCTGGGTCTGTCACATTACAGAGGTGATAGGGTTACGGCCTGTCTCCCATTTCCCGTTCAAACATCCCTGAACTTGGCTTCATCATTCTAATCCTCATGAGGCGAGTCAAGTAGGGTTATATTCGTTGTTCTCTGCACAGTTATGCAATGAGAAGCTGACTCTCTTGACAAGTAGCACCTCTTCAGGGTGCTGGGTAAGGATGCAGGAATTCAGATGGGCGCTTTTAAAATATATTTATGTAACAATAGGAAGAAAAAGGCAAGAATTACACATAACATCAATTAGCAGGAATACGAAAAAAATTGACATTTTACTCAAGTGCTTTCGCTATTCAGAGTTTACTATATCCAGATGTGACCACTGTGCCCTCAAAAGGCTTCAGGGCTAGGCTAGGTCTTTGTGGTGATAGAGTGCAGCAAGGGACCTCGTTAGTTGATCTTGGAAAGCGCCGTAGTCACCACCCCCAGTCCTCACAATCTCTCCTTGTCCCATTCTTTCATCACCTCCCCACCTCTTCTGCACAGGCGACCGGCCCCTCTGGCCAGGCGCCTCTCTGCGGGCCTCCTGCTCTGCTGCTCTCCTGTCACCGGGCCTTTGCTTGTAGCTTCTCTCCTACCTGTTCGCCACTCAGACTTCACCCACACAACTCCAGCCCCACAATCCTCTCTCAGGAGGGGTTTCTATCATCTGCCACTTGGTCTTCTTACACTTGACTATACAGTGTAAGGGGGCCAACTACTCAACAAACATGCTAATCTTCCCCCAGCCTGGGCCCAGAGCAGGGGACGTGAATCAGTAATGGCTCTCTTCCCCATGAAGGGTGGAATTCCAGAACCCTTCCTGGGTTACCGTCCCAGCCAGTCACCTCTCCTAGGCTGAGGCTGATACAGAAAGTGAAAGCTGCCTGCTTTACAGTGGTGGAATCATTTGCTTCGTGTCTGTTACCACAAGCTCCTTAACATCAGGGAGAAGGTTCGTGTTTTCCTGACTCACTGTTCTCAGCCTCATGTGTCATGTTAATCTTCTTGTCAGGACCCAAAGCATACTTAGCTCATCAAACTCCACATTCAGTTCCTAAGGGTTGGGAATAAAACAATGGAAAAATGGAGATGGAACAGGGCTGTTGCAGTGTGGGGACACAAAATGGATTTCACTTGAGTCTGCTCAGGAGAGACTCTAATTTCCAAATCAACGGTGCCAACCAAAACAGGGGCCAGAGGTCTGAGTGATTCTTACTTTAATCACTTATCTATTCCTCTAGAAGCTTGATACTAGTCTACTTCAATTTTAGATCCAATTGATGAGTAAGACTATTAATTATTATCATATGGCATCAAGAAAATTTCACCTTAAAAGACCCCAAAGATCTATGTTTTAGAGAATATTCACCCTGTTACTTTTGACATTGTTCTCTAGAGCAGATGAAAAGCCAGTCAAGGAAACATTCCCCAACTTGCCCTCTCCTACTCTGTATCAGCATGCTTCAATGTCACTTAAGATGTTAAAAAATAAGCAGTTCATGTTTCACAAAATAAAGAATAAAAGTTACTCCAGTGTGTGTGGGGGGAGTTACTCCGGTGAAAATGGGAGTTATTTTCTAAATAGATGATTCTATCCAACCAAATACTGACTGAGCACTTATTATGTGAAGTTGGAATGCTGTAAGCATAAGATACAAATAAGTTCAATTTAAATAAAGAAAAAGGTTATCATTTATTTCAGGCATCAAACACTACCCTGGCCAGGCATGATGGCCCACACCTATAATCCCAGCACTGGAGAGGCTGAGGCAAGAGGATCATTGTAAATTCAAGACCAGCCTGAGCTACAAAGTGAGTTCAAGGCCAGCATGAACTGCATGGCGAGACCCTGTCTTAAAAAGACAAAACAAAACAAAACATTACCCTGAATTTTGGCAAGACCTTCATAAAGGATTCCTGGAGAAAGTGATGTGTGCCATAATGACTTTCTGACTTGAATCACAGGGGATCTTTTATACCCTAAAGCAAATGCAATCAAGTAAGAGTTTATAAAGGGCCAAGTCCAGATCCAGGTGTTGTAGGGTCAAGACAGTCTTTGCCATTAGGAACTTTCGGCTTATTTAAGAAGATAGAACATATGCTTATACTATTTAGATTTCAAGACAGCAACAAAATGTTAATTTTGAAGCATAGTATTTGCAGACAGTATTTTAGACAAAGGAAATCATAGGAGGCTATAACGAAAGTTTTACAGAAGACTCAAAGAACAAAGATATGTCTGTGAGCATAGCATATGTATGTGAGAAAGAGGATGAAAAGAGGGAGAAGGGCTTGGCTGAGGTCAGAGACACCAATGAGAAAAGTGTTATATTAGAACTGGAGGTATCAGCATAAGCTTGGGGGTTTTAATGTATAAACAAACATCAAATTATGTATCAGTGTATATATAGTTACATGTATGTTCATTCATAAATATATGTCTCTTAGCTCTGTCAGCTGCGGACTGAAAAGCAAAGACACCCAGGCAGCAATGAGCATACTGGGTACTCAGAACCTGGTTTCTAAATATCTTTCTGCACCAGCAAGACAAGGGATCCTTAGAAACATGGATGACCCAGGGCTGGGGTGGGAAAGTACAAGAGAAACCTAGAGGCTATTTGGCCATGCAAGAAAGGAAGTATTAAAAATATAATAAAGATGCAAATAAAGAAGATACAGAGCCAGCTTGAAGAGCCTCCCACGAGCCAAATCAGGGACAATCTGAGCACTGAAATAAATAATGATGGATCCTGGAGAAGAAAAGGGTTTGCATTAATGTAAAAACTGGTAAAATTCAAAAAAGGATGAGTAAGTAATATTATGCCAACTATAATTTGCTAGTTTTGATAACTCTATTTTGGCCATGTAAGACATTAACAGTAGGGGGAAGGAGGGTGAAGGGAATATGGGAAATCTGTACTATTTTTGAAAAAATTCTATAGATATAAGTTTATTTCAGTATAAAGTTAGGGGAGATAATAATGCCTATAACCCACTGAATAAAAGAGAAACCCATGAGCCATGCTGGTGTAGGAAAATGGGGGAGAAGTAGAAGCTATTTTCTTAAAGTAGATGCCAGCTAATAAATGAAGAAGAAAGGAGGGAAGTAGAAAAATCAACATTTGGCCACCACCTGGGTGAATTCAGAGACGATTCACTAATGGGGGGTAAAATAAGTAAGTAAAAGATGGGAAAAGACGACTGATACAGTTTCTCTAAACACTTGCTAATTACTTATTAATAAATTGAGAAACCTGATAGACAACATCAAAACAAAGTAATAAAAATGAACCTCTCAAGTGATGGGACAAACTGACATTGTATACCTCCTGATACCAATAAAGCTGTAGCAGTTCCACACATATAAATCATGACAAAACCTCAGACAAATTCAAATGGAGGGAAATTCCACAAAGTTGCTGGCCTGTGTGTTTAAAAAATTTCAAGGTCATGAAAGACAAAGAAAAGATTTGAGTTACTCTTCTGTATTGAAGGAGACCAAAGAGACAAATAAATGCAACCTGTTTCCTGGAATGAATCCTAAATCTATGAAAAACAAACACACACACACACACACTATTGAGACAACTGGTAAAATGGGTAAATGAATCAAAAATGGTAAAATGAATCAAATGATAAAATTTTATTGATGTAAATTTCCAGATTTTTATGAATATATTATGGTGATGTAGACCGTGTCTGTTTTTAGGAAGTACATGTTGAAATATAAAGGAGTAATGGGACATCTTATCAGCAGCTTGAGAACTCAAATGGTTCAGAAAAACTCCCTGGATATGTGAGTGTGTGTAATTTCGAGGGAGAATAACTGTTAACTGGGGGTCTGGGTGAAGGACATACAGAACACTATGCACAATTCTTGTAACTCTTTTGTAGGTTGGAATTTGATAATAAACAAGAAACATAACTAGTTAGAGAATGTAGGCTTAACAAAGCTGGAAAGGGAGCAGGAAGCTCTGTTTTAACAAAAGTTATTACAGAGAGCTCAGGAATGGGCAGGAATGGAGCTCCTGACTGGGAATATCGCAGCACGGAGTAGAGACAGTGCCTATGGAGGACACTCTTCTTCAGAGTCACCTGAGGGAGATCACTACATATCCCTCGCTGGAAGGTACATTATTTTCCTCCTTAAACATAAACAAAAATGGAGAAAGCTACTTAAAAGCTCAGCCTGATCTGTTAAGGGGGGTACCTACAGGGATCCCACTTCTTGCTCCTCTCTGAGCACTGGCTCTGTAGGCCTCCTACTGAGGCTTGGCCTCGGAATGAGGAAGGTGCTGTCAGAATGTTCCCTGCACAAGTGGGAGGCTGGGGCATGATAGGGCGGACCCCAGGCCGGGCCCCATAGGAAGCTGGCAATGCTGATCACACACACAGGAGTCCTGAACACGGTCATAGGAGGGCAAGACAGGCACAGTTCCTGAGTGCCATTCATGCCACCTCAGGCCACTATATCATCTGGTTTCATCTCACTACAAAGTCAGCAAGGAGGGTATTAACTTCACTGTGACGATGACAAAACAAAGTGGAAGAAGTTAAACATCTTGCTTTGGGTACCGAGATAGTAAGTGCAGTGCTTTGATTCGAATCCAGGTTGGTCTGGCACCTGGGCCCCTGCCTTTGCCCCTAGGCAGGGCTGCTTCTCTGACATGTGAGAGTTTATAAAATATATATACATATGTGTTTTTTCCCTTGCTTCTTTTTTTTCTTTTCTCCTTTCCCTCATCCCAGTTGTTCCTGCCCTTTGATCAGTTTCTTTCCTTTTCACAATACTGTGTCTTTTGTACCTTTTGGGTTTTATTTACTCTTTCAGGTTCTAACACTAGGAAAGATTTTGTTTTTGTTTGCAAATTCTGCCTGGGTAACAAATACGACCACAGCCATTTTTCCCACACAAACACAAATGTGGGCCATCTTTTCCAAAATCGTACAACAATTTAAGTTTGTGAACAAAGGTATCACTGTACTGTCTCATAGAGTGATTCTACTTGAAACATTCTCTTAGTCTTTTTTGTTTGTTTTGGTACCAGAATTGAACTCAGAATCTTGTCCTTGCCAGGCAGGTGCTTGTGCCACTGAAATACATCCCCAGCCCTGATTCTCTTAATCTTATGGCTTATCCCTGAAATACCTGAAAACAAGAACTTTGTACCCCATGATAGAAGCATAAACAAAGAGGGCTGGGAGAGGCTGGGCCTAAATGTTTTTCTGGAGAATTCTCAAGAGCTTTCTCCGAGCCACGGCTATTCTCCTGTGTGAGCCACTCTTTGCCCTCCTAAGGGTGTCCTTGGTAGCCCAGGCCCAGCTGTCTCTGGGTAGCCTGCTCTGCTCCAGAAACCCAACTCTCCCCAAACCAGCCTCTCTAATATGGAAGGGCTCTCAACAATACTCTGGCCACGGTGATTGGGGATGAGGAGGGTCTTCCTCCTTTGCTAATATCTCGACATGAGTAACGGGCACTGGACATGAAACCTTCCTCTGGTTGGGAAGAAACCAGGCTGTGGTGGGTTGATGTATAATAATGTTGAAAGCCTGTGAGTTTGTGAAAAATATGTAGATTGAATGGATGAGCCCTAAACTAAAATAAAAATTGATAAGTCCATACTGATATAAACAAACAAATGGAAAGAAGAGAAAACTCTTCCTTACAGTAGAATTCCAATAGTAAACGCAGAAGAAATGATGGATAGGAATAATCAACATCAGACAAACATGGCACTAACAACTGCTTCAGGCATTATCATCCAAGGACGCTAAAATGAGTGGGCAGAATTACAATAAGAAACGCGATGTTTACATAGTCTCAAAGTATTCTGCACAAGATACTTAGTAATTACAGAGAGAAAAACAGTAACTCCACGTGGATAAATCTGGCAGGGAACCCCTTACATAAGTGATCCAAATTAATATAATCAGTAACAAGATAAATCATCATGATGTGCCACCTGAGCTGGTGCACTGAGAAGGATGCAATGTCACTTGTATGGTTTTCTTGCCACAAACACGTAACTTGGATTTAGTCAAGAAGAAACTAGGCTATTCAGGAGGCTGAGGCAGGAGGTTCATGTGAGCCCAGTAGTTCAAGACAAGCCTGGGGGACACTTGAGACACTATCTCAAAAAAACAAAAACAAAAACAAAACAAAAAAAGACCTCAGGCAAACTGAAACTGAGGGTATTATATAAAATAGCTAGTCAGTACTCTTAAAAAGCATCAAAGTCATAAAAGGTAAGTAAAAGATAAGCAATTAATTCAAGATTAAAGGAGACCAAAGAGACCTGACAGTTAAATGCAAGATCATTAGGTTCTGGACCAGCAAAAAGGTATTAATAACACAATGTTGCCTTCCTGATGTTGATAATTGTGATTATATAATATATCAACATTCTCTGGGGGAAGCTTATATGAGAATTTTTTGTCCTATTTTTTGACAGTAAAAATTACTTCAAAATGAAAAGTAAAATTACATATGAAAATATGTAATTTTACATATAAAATATGAAGTTCAAACACTATTTACTACTTTCACTATGAAATACTCTCATAGTGAGTTTATTTTTTGAGACAGAGTCTTGCTATATGTTCAGGCTGGCCTTAAATTCACTATGTAGCCCAGACTGGCCTCAAACTTGTGGTGATCCTCCTGCTTCAGCCTCCTGAGTGCTGGGATTACAGGTGTGTGCCACCACACCTGGCTTGAAAACATGTATTTTAGAGATTAGGCTTTCTTACAATGCCCAGGGCCTGATATAGTAAAGCTCTGTGGGCTGATATTCAGTATGTCAGGGCTCAGCACCCACAGACAAAAGGCGAGTTAGGGTCCACTGTGGGGCCTTACTACAGTCAAACTTGGTTTGTATGACTGAGGCAAAATGATTACACATAAACTTCCAGCGTCACTCACAGGTATGTCAAGTCCTTCCTTTGGCTTCTTTGGAAGGAGTTGTGCCCTTATAAGACACAACCTGATGAGAGGGGCTAGAAACACAGGCAGGGAACTGTAAAACGTCTGTCACTTACTTGTCCTGGGACTCAATATATACATAGAGATGAGGCTCAAAGCACTTGGAAACAATGCCATGAAATGGATTGTCTGGGGCTTTAGGCTTCTTTGGCTGTAAAAAAAAAAAAAAAGAAAAAAGAAAAAAGAAACCTTGTATTTGAGCAATCTGCAAATTCTCAAGCAATTTCAAAAACTGTATCACTTCAAATTTCACTCAGCTCTTAGATAAGAGAGCACTCAATATAATGAAAGTGGGAATATCGCCTGCACTACGATTGCTGTGGTCTACGAACAAGATGCGGGCTTTGTTAGCATCATTTACTTGCTTGTATGGTGAAAGATTTACTGCTACTTTGATAATACTCGCATTTTCGCTCTGGAAGCTACTCATCACCTGACTGATGTTCTAAATGAATGACCTTCTCAGCAAACACACACTAGGAAGTTTAGGGGTAAAAGGTATTATGTCCACAACATTTCCAAACTGTTCTGTAAGTAACAGGAGGGAAGGGGTATAAGGTAAAAGTAGTAAAATGTTACCAATTGCTGAATCCAGATGATAGATACTTAGAAGTTTCTCATAAATGGTGTTTGAACTTTAACTATGGAAAGAAACAAAACTAAGGGTGTAGTGGCACACATCTGTAATTCCAGCACTTGAGAGGCTGAGGCAGGAGGATTGATGCCCAGCCTGGGCTACACAGTGAGTTTAAAGCCAGCCTGAACTACATAGTGAGAACCTGGTCTCAAACTAAAAACCAAACCAAAACATAAAAACCATGGGGGGAATGGTGCCCATGGCCTGGCAGAGAAATTAAAGTAAGAGCAGTAGCATTCTTGAGAAATGCCTGCCATCAACATTCTGTAGTACAGAGAATGACACCGAGGAAACAAAAATGCAGGCATCCAGGTTTGAGAACCAGAAGGTCAATTTCCTGGTCCTGATAATGCTGTCACCACTGGGGAAAGCTGGGAGATAGGCCCACAGCGACTCTCTGTGCTATGTTAGTAACGTAAGTTTATAAGCATTGCAAAACATAAAGTTAGTTTTTCAGTTTTTTGATTTGGAAACAAGGTCTCACTATGTTGCCTAGGTAGGCCTCAAAATGCTGGGCTCAAGCAATCCTCCTGCCTCAGCCTCCCATAACACAGCTGAGACTACAGGGTCCACCATAGCACCCAGTAAAACAGCAGTTTTTAAGTAAGTGGTTCTGAAGAACTGGACTGTGCATGTGAAGAAATTTAGGAGTTTCTTAATCTACTTATTTTGCTTATAGTTTCCTTTTTTTTGTATACACAAAAATGATATATGATTAAAAAAAAAATCCTGTGTCTGAATAAGTCTGAAGGGCTCATTTGAGAAGCATAAAACAGACCCAAAGTGATAAAAGAAAATGGCTTCATGATACTCCAACAAGCTCAGCTTGATCAGTCTTCATAGGAGCTTGACGAGGCCCCACAGAAAACTCACAGACCACCATCAGACAGGGCTCACGTCCCTACCCCACCCACAGGTGACTGCTCTGTGCTGCGTCTGCAGTGAGGAGAGGCCGCCTGTTTCTGGCATCCCTGCACACAGGTCTTCTCGTGGTGTTTCCAGTGTAAACTGAAGCAAGAGAGGAAGGATGAGAGGAACTGCCTAAGTTGCATTTTCTTATTTTTCTCCCGAGAGGGCTGCCTTCTGCCTATCGGCGCTTCTTGAACGTGACTGTTCTGAGATAGCAGATGCTGGAATTTCTGCTCAAATTGGTGTCTCCCTTTGCACTCTGCAGCTCCCCAAAGGGTTGATCCTCAGCTTAAAGAATATACTAAGTCATTTAGCAGTAGCATTCAGGCTGGATTTCTGAGTGTGTGAATTCTGTCCAAAAGCTGCAGACGTTTAAGCCATTTCCTCCTGGAGTTTGATGGAATAATAAAAGGTTACTGTTGTCACAGTAAGGAGGTCTGCAGCTGGTCCCATTTCCTTTCATTACCATCCAATGTAAACAGATTAAATCTAACTGCTCAGATCACCAGAAGGATACATTTTTAAACCAAAAATTCCTGATTTCTTTTCCCTCTTTCAGTACCCCCAGTCCCCTCTGAGATGTCATTTTTTTGTCACTGGGAATATCTTGGCAACTAATTGTTGGAGCCCTTTTATAACCTGAACACCGCTTCTCAAGTTCACTCTGCCTTCCCACAGCCCAGTGTAAACTGCAGTAGTGAGCGAAGAGTGACCCTGACGTTGAGGGCCAACTGCCTACTGACTATAGCAACATAAGGGCTTGGTAACCCCGGGGGAGTCAGTACAGACTTTCCCACCCACCTCTGGCTGGTTCCTGCGAACATCTAGCGGAGGTCCTCCCCAGCACCCCTCTCTTCTGTGCACCTACCTGCAGAAGCCAGTAGGTGCTGGGAAGAGGGAGACCCTGGGTCTCCACCTAGCCAGCTACAGGGAAGACAAGTGCTGATGAGATGGCAGTGGCAGGTGAGAAGTTACACGCAGGAGGCATTAGTCACTAATGTGTGAATTTCATTACTAATGAGGAACAGCCCATGAATTACTAGTGATCATCTAGTACAGCAGTTTTTCATTTTGCATCTTTTTGTTTCTTCTTTTTTTTTCTTTAACAGAGGTAAAACCCTAGGTTCAAAAGAAATTTTACCTGCAAGTCCACAATACGAAGTTCTGTATTGCTGACTATACAGACCTACGTCTCCTGTCTTTCCCAACTCTCCACAGGGACACCTGACAGGGCACTGAGGAATACAGTCTGAGGACCATTAAGTAGCCCTCTCTACAGATAAAGAAAGCAGGAAGCCCAGAGCGAGGAGATGACCTACGCAAGGTCACACAGTCTGCTAGCAGAAGATCATCATCTAGCACTTTCTCCATCACGTGAGGCTGCTTCGCCATGTGACTGTGCCAGATGTCTGTGCTCTATGTCTTTAGAATGGGCAGGTCTTAGGGCTGGGGATATAGCTCAGTGGAATAAGCGCCTGCCTAGCAGGCACAGGGTCCTGAGTTCAATCCCCAGTACCGCCAAAAAAAAAAAAGAAATAATAATTCTTTTAAAAAAAAAAAAAAAAAAAAAGAATGGGCAGGTCTTGGTCTGACAATAATAATTTGAAAACTTCATGATAAGTAAAAAGTTCCAAAGAAAAGAAAAATCATATTTTACTTGTCAATACTGATTACACAGGCAATGAGAGACCCTCATATTCACGGCAGTAACATCCACAGACAGCTGGCCACGGGGATAACTTTCTGTGGCAATGCTAGAAGCATCTGAATATTCAACTGCACAATCTGCATGTGACAGTGGCAGCCACTAGCACTGCGGGGACATGGGGGCCCTCAAAATACCACAGATGCAAAAAGCATGCTCCTGGCAGCAGGCCCAGAAAGGGTATAGGAAACAGAAGGATCAGATTCCTCACCTAACTCCTTGTTCCCAGTGTGAGAACTGCATTTCTTTACAATACAAGAAATCTTTTTTTTTTTTCCTGTGTTCACCAATAATACAATGGCTTTAAAGGAACTACATCTATCCCTACACATCTCTGGGACACTGCCTCAGGATAGCCCTTCAGTTTTGTTCATTCACTTTTTTATGAGCTTCATTTCTATGCCTTCCACTTTTTAATGAGACATCACTGTACCAAACATAAGAGCCTGGGAAAGGAATTCTGGCCTCTGATTTCTCGACTTGGCCTCTAGCCTTAGCTCCTCCACTTCTAAACTATGTAACCCTGGGCAAGTTGTTTAGTTTCTGAGCTACAGTTGCAACACTTATTAGACAGTCACTTTAAAGGTGAAATGAAATAAAGCATGTAGAAGATTTTTAAATTGCTGCTGGGCATGGAAATATACACATAAATACACACACAATACACACACACACACACACACACACACACACACACACACACAACCAAACCAAACCAAACCAAACAAAAAAAAAGCAAGCAGGGCTAGCTGCAAAGTGTGTGCCTAGGGGTTTCCCAATTCTGCTCTTTCCCATCAGCCTCCTTTTGGTGATGTCTGGAGCAAAATGATACAATACAAGAATCCTCTAGCAGCCAAGTGTAGAAAACGTAAATGGATCACTAATCCAGAAAGGAAGGAAATGTTCCGATTTATTGCTCTAACCTCTCTTGTCATAAAATGGCACTGAAACAAAAACACCATTCTGTAGGATGAAGGGAGATGAAATTTAGAGTTGGCAGAAAAAAACTGAAGGAAATTAAAGCGCCTGTGTGCTCTAAAAAGTAACTCTCTGAAGATGCCATTGGTCACTTTGATATTTCCAGGCTTCCCCAATGGCTTCCAGACCTAAAGCGATCAGCGTGTTCTGTGCAGAGGCCTCTCCCAACCCGTGGTGCTGCTAAGGTCCCTGGATCTCTCACATCATCACTGTACTGGACGAGAGTACAACGGAAAGCTCTGCTGACAAGCTCAGGAGATGATGAATGAGGCAGAGCAGAATTCGGGCCTATTGCATGGGCTGATTAGGCCTGTGCATGCTGCTGAATGCTGGAGGCGAGGCTCTTTGGGAACACAGAGTGGGGGCAGGAAGGGCTGCTTTTTCTTTCAATTATCTAAACGCGCTCTCAGATAAAGGCCCTCTGCAAAGATCCCATTGCTATAACCTCTAAACATGGTCAACCCTCTAAACATGGTCAACAGCCAACAGCTCATACTGGAAGAGAACCAACCATTTTTAGAAAAGAACAGCAGGTAGGTTATACAAGGCAATGCAAAGAAGACTTACTTGATCTAACTCTCCCTTCTCCATTGCCAGCTCCTCCATCTCTGGCGTTGGCTCATCTTCCAGAAAGGGATTGGTAGACAGTGGTGGGGACTCCAGCTTTTTCTGTTAAGACATGAGAAAGAAGTATCTTCTGAACATATTCAGCAGCTTTTCCACTGATCTTCCCATTGAGCTTCTGCTTTTCCCAAGCCCCCTCAACAGCTGAATCATGAAAGCTGATCTTATAAATCCGAACAGAGGTAATGTGGGCCGCAGTCTCACCCCCAGATCTTCACATTGCTTTCCTGTCTTCTGGGAACTTTGTTATTCATCCCAGTACAATTCCAATCTGGTAAAAATTTTCACTATCCTTCAGTCTTCAACCTGGAAGCCCCACCTTTTGGGAAATGTCTTTATCTGTTAAGTTTAGGTTAGACGCCCCTGCTTGAGCAACAATAAAGAAGTGAATTAATCTGGGTGTGGTGGTTCAGGCCTATATAGTCCCAGCTACTCAGGTAGCTGTGATAGGAGGATCACTTGCTCCCATCCTCCACTGCATAGCCCGCATGCAGTTATTTACTAAAATATGTACCTGCCCATTTATTTTCTCCCCACTAGATGCCATGATGGCAGAGATCATATCGATCCTGTTCCTATGCTATCTTTGGTGCCTGGCATGGAACAGGTGCTCAATAAATACCAACAAACCCAAATGCCAGGTACGTTTGAATTCTATAACGAACTATAAAATAATCTTGTATGTTCTAGATTACAGACAGAAGTCCTTTCCCAAATAAGTACCCTTACAACAACCAAACCTGAAATTGCCATGAGAAAAACTACTTCCCAGCTCCCAAATACAAACACCATTTCAAAATACATTATTGAGAGGGCCCATGGACTAGCGGGAAAGCTGTGGGCAGAGCTTTTAGCTCCTGATTTTTAGCTCCAACTTTGTTCCGCTTGCCAAATCATCTAGTTTCTCTGAGATTCAGGAGTTTCAACTGCTGAATGAAGATATAGACATAGGAATATGTGTGGGATTAAATGTAATAAAGTATGTGAAATTCTAGAAGAAAAGCCTGATACATACAAGCGTCACTGATGCTAATTCCAGTGCAACTACTGAATCCAGCTCTTCAGGGTTTTGTTTGTTTGTTTGTTTTTATTTTTTATAATTTTGACCTAGAGCCACTGTTTATGCCCCAGATGCTGAGAATTTTAATAGAAAGGAAGCTAGCCAACAAGCAGAATAAAAGGGATTTGGGATTGGTTGGTGCCGGGATGAAGTGAAAGAGCAAGGGATAGCTCCCTAGAAACAGGAAACTAAGTGGAGAGAGAGTTTCAAATTTGCTTGTGACATTTCAGCATACACCAGTACAGCAGGGTGAATTAATCCCTAAGCCAAAAGGGACAGCAGATGGACTACAGTGTGGATGACTTTGCCAAGTGCCAGGACATCACATGAAAGTATTACAAACAAAAAACAAAAGCAAAACTTAAAACAAAAACCTCATCAGGTTCTGGTTTGGGCTTTAAGATAATTCTGTTTACATGCATTTAAACCACTCAAGTTCTTGTCCAAAACACCTGGAAATGCAATTGTGTGAATAGACAAGAGCCCAAGCATATGAAGAAAACCTTCTGTTGCTTGTATTAGCTCCCCATAATCATTAATAGCACAATCGTTTTTGCAATATTCTGGTGAGAAACAGTACTTTTGCAGTACTCTGGTGTGGTCCAACCACAAATAAGCATTTCAAATTTGCAACCTCTGAACTCTGGCTTCTTTCCCTGGTATTGGGGTATGTGTGAAATCCCTATAAACTTAAAGTTGTGTTTAGAAAGGAACATTAAAACTTTAGTTGTGTTTTTAAGAATTGCTGCTATTTTGGGGAGAGATGTATAGCTTAAGCTTCAGCAACAATAAAGTGAATTAATCTGGGCACAGTTGCTCAAGCCTATAGTCCCAGCCACAGATGGGAGGATCAACTGAATCTAGAAGTTAAAGGCCAGCTTGGGAAACATAGTGAGACCTTGCCTCAAAAAAAAAAAAAAAAAAATATATATATATACACATATATATTGCTTAATAGCATTAAACTCCTTGTTCTACTGTTTTATTTATTTTTGTCTTTTTGAGACAGGGTCTCTATGCAGTTCAGGCTGGCACTGAGTTCACTTTGTAGCCCAGGCTGGTCTCAAACTTGTAATGATCCTCCTACCTCAGCCTTCTGAGTGCTGGGGTTACAGGTGTGTGCCACCACGCTGGCTTGGTTCTACTGATTTAAGAGTGCGTTCTGGAGTTGTACTATTGAGCTAACTTACTGTGATTCTGAGTCTTTTGGTGCTCCACTGATATGGAAAGCAAGCCAGTTAACTAAAAGCTTTGTTCAAAACCATTCAGTGATAGAAACAAGATTTGAATTTTTGAGCTAATATCTTCCTCATCATTGTTACGGTGACTAGGGTTACATTCAGATAAGCCTCATTTTTAATGTGTTACTGGAAATCATAACAAAAACTAGATGTCAGTGAAATGGGACGAGGCCATTCCTGGGCTCTATTCTACCTGCTAGAAAATGTCAAATGGGTAAAAGTAAGAAGTAGCACAACATAACAGGCAGCACTGACCAAACAGAATGACACCTGAGGCAGTGACCATGGGCTATTAGGGGTTCCTCTCCTTCTAATTGTCTCGGTGCACGTACTGATGAAATTACTAAGGGTGTCACAGACACCCAGGAATTCCAGCTCCTTCGTATAGGGCATACCCATTACACGTGTGGACCAAGTCAGCAGTAAGAGAAGTGATTCACTCCTCCATTCACCCACTCAAAAAACTAGTGTGCTGGGTACTTGGGAGGAAGTCAGGAGCAAAACAGACCCAGCTTTAATCAAATGTGTGGTAAGGCCTTAAAGAAAAAGCAGAAGTTGTTACAAAAGCATGTGGCAGAAGGTCAGAGAAAATGTCTAAGTAACTTATATTTCAGCCAGAACTGAGGAATGTCCCAGAGGTAAATGTGTGTGTGGAGGGGTGGGCAGGGTGGGGGCAGGGCAGAGTTTTCTAGGCACAGGTATTAGTGTGTTTGTCATTCATTCAGTACTGAGCATCTGCCATCTACTCTATTTCAAGCACTTTTCCTTGCACAAGGGATGCAAAATGAATAAGGCACACAAGAAAGGGACAACTGTGATAGAAATGTAATTTTTAGGCATGGTGGAGTGGGCTGGGGATGAGGGGAGGAAAGTGCTTTGTAAGGTGATCAGAGAGGTCTTTCTAAGGAGGTAACAGTCAAGCAGTGATGTAAATGACAAGGAACTGAGTGGACAAAATTTGGGGACAAATATTCTTGACAAAGGGATCTGGTGCAAAGGCTGGACAGAGCTTAGTAAATTGAATGGCAGAAAAGAAGACAAGGGCCTGAGGTAAGGGGAAAGCAAGAACCCAACTGCATAGCCTTTTGTGGGCCCCCAGTAAGATTTTTCTTTTCACTGCAAGTAAACAGTCATTGCTGGTTATATAGGGAAGTGATAGGACCTAATTTGGATTTTTGAGTCAGGCCCTTGCTATGTTGCCTAGGCTGGCTTTGAACTTCTGGAGTCAAGCAATCCTTTTATTTCAGCTTCCAGAGAAGCTGGGGTTACAGGTGCACATCTAATACGGGTTTTAAAAGTATCATTCCTGGTTGTAGGGAAAGTGGACTGTAAGAGAAGCAAGAAGCTGTTTCTGAGCTTGCTGCAGTGTTCCAGGCAGAGCTGATGGGGATTGGACTAAACCAGTGATGTGGAGATAAAGAAAAGTGATCAAATCAAGACATACTTAAGAGAGAAGCCAAAAAGACTTGTTGAGAAAGAAGTGAGGGAAAGGAGTCAAAGGTCATTCATTTTGATCGGAGCCACTTGCAGCTTGCAGTGCTATGGACTGAGATGGGTGTCCTTATGCAGTGGTCAGGGTACAAACTCTGGATCTGATAAACCTTAAACCTGGGTTCACGTATAACTGCACCACTTGGGAGTGCTGCTTTCCCTCTCCAAGCCTCAGCTGTCTTATCTGCACTTGGACGGACGGTAAGACCTGGCTCACGGAACTATCAGAAGGATGAAATGAGACACATGTATCTGGTAGAGTAATACACTACCTGACACATAGGGAAAAGCTAAGTAGAAACTTTCATTTGTATTTAATAGATATGAAAAACTATAGGGCAGAATTACCATTCTCCCTGCTGCAGCCCTGGGGATTGAAGCCAGGGCCTCTGGCATGGTAGGCAAGGGCTCTACAATGGAGCAGCACCCCGACCCTTACTATCTTTATTTTATTTTGAAACAGGGTCTTGCTAGGTTGCCCGGGCTGGCCTCAAGTTTGGTTGTTTTTGCGTTACTGCAGATTGAACTCAGGACTTTGCACTTGCCAGGCAGGCACCTGTGTCACTGAGGTATATTCCCAGCCCTGGCCTCTAGCTTGGAATCCTCCTGCCTCTGCCTCTTAAGTAGCTGCGATTATACACAGGTATTACCCTACCCACTTGTGCCTCTCTTTATGAAGTAACTCATAAAAAGGAAAGAAAAGAAAGCACAGACTGTAAGTCTTAAAAAACACATTTCTTTTAACCCCCACAAGTGAGATCCTGTCCCTATTTCTTGTCTCCTGGATCTCTCTAGGAAATGAAAGCAGTGGGCCCCTCAACTCGCAAGAGCAAAGGTACACTGAACCACTTCTTCCTTCCCTGCTCTACAAGAGGCCCTCAGCTTGTGCATACACACCACCCTATTGGCAAATACTGTGTTTCAAAACTCAAGATGTGGATATAGTGGTCTCCTACTCAGCAGGTTACACTACTGTTCAGATTAACTGGCTCTGCTGAAAGAACACATCTTTGCAGATAGCAACCATGGGTGCAATGCAGTCTTCTGTGCAAGAAGCCTGTAGCCAAACCCAAATGGGTCACACTCCTCCTCCCTGCTTTGCAGCTATCACAGACCACAGAGAATTACCAGTTTGGGTTTAGATTGTAAATAAATGAAATGACACTCTGGTGCCGCCAAAGGAAATTTAAAAATTGCTGGTGAGTGAGTGACTTTCAATTTTAAAAGAATTCATTCTTTCAGCTATGACAGCTGATCCCTAGCCCACACAGGAAGGTAAAATTCTTCATAGAGGAAGTTAATTCCTACTAATTAAATCACACAGGACTCCCAGCACCTCTGGGAGAGTACAGACCACAGGACAGCCGACTGTCTCATTTACTATTAGGAAGGGTCTGCATTAGTCAAATGCATAGCTGTATCTGGGTCTGCCTCCACAAATCCCTTTTTGAGGCCTTACCTGGACATATCATATTATCAAAGAATGATTTCTGAAACTTAAAACTAATTTCTTTTTCCTTCCCCTGGATGAGAAAGCTTTCAGTTGTGAGATGAAAGTCTTATAATTTCTGCATTTCTCATTCCATAAATGCTTCACTCCAGCCCTATTCCAAATTTGTTCTTGAGCTTGCCGGAGGGCCGCAGCTAACAGTCAAGATGATGGGCACAGGGCTTTGCACACCTGCCGTACACCACGAGGGGACCACTCTTGCTAGCACATGCTCACATCTTAGGTTGTGACGGTTACTGCGAGTCTCTTTCTCCTGGTAGGCCATAGGCATTCGTCTGACTCAGTCTCTCATTTTCCCCCAAGTCCCTGCACAGAGGGGCCTTGAAAAATATCTGTGAATAAACACTAGTCACAGGAGAAGCTCTCAATGAAATCTTCTTGGTAACATTTCCTACTTTCTGTAAACAAAACCGAAAGTCTATGTATATTATGTTCATGCATACTTGGGAGTTTCAAGTATTCACCCCAAACTATTAAGCAATGAATATCTCTGGGGAAACAGATTTGGAGTAGCTGAAAAAAAAAAGGTCTTTCTTCAAGATATTTTATAGAGTTTTTAACAAACAGTATTTGTCTTGGTTACTTTTTTCTTGTTGCTGAGACAAAATACCCAACACCCAAAATGAAGGAAGGAAAGGTTTATTTAGCTTACAGTTTGTGGAGGTTTCAGTCCATACTTGGCTGGCTCAGAGGCAGAGTGGCAAATGGCAGAGGGCAAATGTTCAGGGCAGCAGAGCACAGCAGAAACCACAAGAGCAAAAGGGAGGAATGGCTGCAAGCAGCCTTTTTTTCTCCCTTACCTTGTAAACAGCCTACCCCCACCCAGGGGCCATGAACCTCCCATACAATCTCCATGCCCTCCTCTTCCACAGGCCCAGGATGTATACAAAGTAAGCACCCCAGCTTCCTCCTGAGTCACTCAGCTAAGCCTCTAGATTCCTCAAGTTGACACAATGTATCAAGCATAACAGTATTCTCATAGGGTTTATTTTGTCATTGTTTGTTTTTTTTAATGGATAGGATCTTTATCAGAAGAGTAAAAATGACTTTTAACAACACATTTAATAGTTTCTAAAAAATCCCTGATACATTTAACTTGCAGCATAACTCATACAAGATAAAATTCACTCATCATAAAGTGATTTACAATTCAGTGGTTTTTAGATATTTGCAAGATTGTGCAACTATCACCACTATCTAATTCCAGAACATATTTCACCTCTAGAAGAAACTCCAAATCCATCAGCTGTCAGTTCCCAGTCCTCCTCTTCACAGTCCTTTCTGTCTCCATGGATTTGTAACTTTTCATATAAATGGACTCATATTAATGTTACCTTTTGTGTCTGGTTTCTTTTACTTAGCATAGCATTACAAGGTTCATCTATGCTATGATATGTGTCAGTACTTCATTTAGTTTTATGGATGAATAATGTTTCATGACACAAATATATCACATTTTGTTCACCATCTGTCTACTAATGGTCTTCTGAGTTTTTTTCCTTGTTTTGGGTACTATGAATAGTACTGCCACAAACACTTGGGTATAACTTTTTGTTTGTTTTTTGTTTTGGTTTGGTTTTTTGAGACAGGGTCTCGCTATGCATTTTAGGCTGGCCTTGAACTCACTATGTAGCCCAGGCTAGCCTCAAACTTGTGTCAATCCTTCTGCCTCAGCCTCCTGAGTGCTGAGATTACAGGTGTGTGCCACTACACCCAGCCTGGATATGGTTTTTATATAAACACCTTTTCAGTTCTCTTGGGGATATACCTAGGAGTGGAAATTTGTATTTTTTGTTGTTATTTTGTTTCTGATATTGAGGATTCAACACAGGGCCCTCATAATGAGCTACATGCCTGGTTTTTTTTTTTTTTTTTTTGACACAGGATCTCTCTAAGTCACCAAGTTGCCCAGGCTGGATTTGGACTTTGATCCTCCTGCCTTGGCCTCGTAGAGTGCTGGGATTACAGGCATGCACCACACCTGGCTGAAAACTTGTAATTTAAAAAGAAAATTCAGACTGCTGTGTGTGTGTGAAGTGCTGGGAACTAAATCTATGTTTGTACATGCTAGGCAAGTACTTTGCTACTGAGCTATACCTCTAATAAAGATTAGGGCTTTCCCTTTTCTGTTTGGTAGAATTACCTTTTCATTTTAGGCATCTGCAAGCACTGGGGATGGAACTTAAGACCTTTATACTGACCTACATCCGCAGCCCTGTTTTACTTTGAGGCAAGGTCTACATGGCTAAGTTACCCAGGCTGGGCACGAACTTATGATCTTAAAAACCTTTGTGTGCCAAAAGATACTACCAAGAGAGTGAAAAGAAAACCCACAGTGTGGGAGAAAATATTTGGAAATGATACATGTGATACATGATAGAACTTTGTAAGTGTCATCACCACAAAGAGCCATAAATGTTTGAGGAGACAGACACATTTAATATGGTTTAAAGATATAGCTCAATGGCATAAGTGCCTGCCTACAAGCACAAGGTCCTGAGTTCAATTCCTGGTACCAAAAGAAAAAAAAAAGATTAGACAATGTATTTATGTGTTATGGCACAACATGGTACTTCTTAAATACACGCAACTTTTATGTATCAGTTAAAAATAAATTTGAGGGCTGGAGGTACAGCTCAGTGGGGTAAGTGCTTGCCGCTAAGCACTAAGGCCCTGAGTTCGATCCCCGGTCCCGAAAAAAAAAAAAAATTTGAATTATAAAAAATGAGCTAAGAACTTGAAAAAAATTCTCTAATGATCTACTAATGGCACATAAGCATATGAAAAGCACCCATCATTAGTCATTAGGAAAAAGCAAATCAAAATCATAATGAGATACTATTTTACACCCATAAATTTGGCTATAATTTTTTTAAAAAGACAGGATTGGCAAGGATATGGATAAATTAGAATTCTCCTACACTGCTGGTGGAAATGTAAAATAGTATGGCTATTGTGGAAAACAATTTGACATTACATCACAAAGTTAAAATTAGGGATGTAGCTCAGAGGTGGAATACATGCCCAGCATGTGCAAGGACCCAGGTTCCATCCCAGTACCACAAAAGAAGGAAGGGAGTGAGAAAAAAACAAAGACAGAAAACACATTCACATAAAATGTATACACAAATATTTAAAGCATTATTTATAGTAGCTAAGAAGTGGAAAAAAAAAAAGTGGAAACAACCCATGCCCACAGGTGAAGAGATGAACAATATGTAACATATCCACATAATGGAATATTACTCAAGCATAAAAAGGAATAAAGTACTGATAAATGCTGAAACATGGATGAGCTTTGAAAACATGTCCTAAGTGAAGTAACCTGGGCACAAAAGACCACATTGTATACACTTTAATTATGTGAATTGTCTAGAATAGGCATCCATGAAAACAAAGACTAGCTTAGCTGTTGCCTAAGGCTGAAGAAAGGAGGGAAACTGAAGAGAACGCTAGGGGGATTTCTTTGGGGAGTGGCAATGCTCTAGGATCAGACAAGGGAAATAGTGGCACAACACTGCAAATATAGTAAACTGCAACAGCTTGTATACTTTCAAAGGTGAGTTTTTTGGTAAAATTTTGTTATGTGGATTATATCTCAATTTAAAAAAATAAAGTGAGTAGAGCAAAAAATTGTATTTGAAAAGTATAATTTCAAATGTGAAGAACAAAAATCCTCAAATCTGCTTCCCCATTCTTGCCTACAATTTCCATGACCATGCACTACTCTCATCTCAGAAAGAAATGAAAGTTAATTTCCCCTTAGGATGCCATTCAAGTGGAAGAATACATTCCTTTGACATCAATACACCATTTATAAAATTTCAGGTACAGTGGCACACAGCTGTAATCTCAACTATTGGGAAGACTGAGGTGAGGCTAGCATGGGCAATTTAGCGAGACTCTACTTCAAAATATCAATCAATCAACCAGTGAAACAAACAGCTAGGCAGCTCAGTACTCCCTGCATTTAGCCTCCAGTAACACCTACACCTACACACACAGAGGAAAAAAGAAAGAAACCATTTATAAAATATTTCAAACACTGATGGAAGCTCATCAAGTAAAGGAAAACTACCTCCTTACTCATGATGGACGTCCTAGGAAATGCTGTCCTGTTTTCTCTTACAGTCTTCCTAATGTAGGCATTCATCTGCTCTAAGACCGCGGTGAAGGGTGAGACCCTCTGTGGGGGCTCTCATTAAGAGGGAGTTTAAAAAAAAATGTTATAATGCCCAAACTGCATGGCTAAGAACTGTACTCACAGCTTCCATATTTATAAGGTAATTTTTAAAACCAAGCAAGTATACATGAATATTAAAAGACCTCTGTAAGTCAAAGGACAATTCTTTTTAGAAAGACAACTTATGTACTGGCCAACAAGGGAAAGCCAGTTGCATTTCTCGGGGAAAAATTTTATGATGCTTAAAAAAAAAAAAGCCTCCCAAATTTGGTGAGGCAGTTATAAAAACCTAACTTGATCTCCTCCGCTTTCAGCAGGAGGTTGAATGTAATTTGTCCACTTTCAATCTAATCATCAAGTCACTAAAAATGCATATGGATGTAGTTAGATCACATCCAGACATTTGCTTTCAATTTCAAGGTATTTTAATTTACAGACTATCTTGATTCCCTCCTGGAGGGTCGTAAGTGGAGGCAGCTGGAAGCAGCACCAGCAGTTCCCTTTCTGCAGAAACAGCTCTAGCGCAGCACAGGATAGAACTCGACAGGGCTGACACAGGAAAGACAAGCAAGCCCTGTCCTTAAGGTGCTTTCGCTCTGAAGTTCTGTCAGATGGCAATGTCACAGCTCTAAAACAAGAGCAAAGGACAGTGCATCACACTGGCTGGCGAGGAGAACCCGAGCTATGGCAAGTCTTTCGGGCGAGCTAGTCACACTCTCAAGCCCAACCTTGCTTCACTGTCAAAGTCACCAAGGGCTGAGAAGGTGCTGAAAGATATGCAGAAGAAAGTGATGGTGGCCGCGGCAGGGTGTGGTCTGGCCTCGGGAGGGAGCAGCAAGGCAGGACCTCTGTCTTAGCGCCTTGCTGACTACGACCTGCTCCACGATCACTTTCCGAGGAATTCACTCACTTTCTATGAAATGTGGCATACATTAGAGGGTATTAAGATATACCGTGGTCCATGTCACAATCTATTCTGATATCTGAAAACAAAGTGGTGCCCCCAAAAAAGGATTTTTAGAAACGTCTACCCTGGCAGCAAATAGTACAGGAGGAGGTAAGGGTCCTGGACACAGTAAGTCTTCAGGTGGGGCGCTGGGCAGCTGGAAGAGGAGTGAGCATGGCCTCCTCCCAGCGCTGTCTACTGGGAGAAAAGTCAGCAGCCATGACTGATTCCGCAGGGGTCCTCCCACTGAGGGCTGCAAAATGTGGGTACAGGCGGTGAGGCCCCCATTGCACAGAGCGAAGTGATGGCTGGGCAAGCTCCTGTGAACATTACCTGCCCACTGTGACCAGCGGTGAATCATTTCTTTAAGACCTGGCCTAGTTGAAGAGGTAAGAGGGGTTCTGCGCCTTTCTAGAAACTCAGCTTTAAAGGAAAAATCCCTGAAGGTATGGGATGCCCATTGTCAAGATGTAGAATGCAGACAGGTTGCTGGGTCAGGGTAATTGGAACAAAGAATAGTCGGGGAAAGAGACTGAATTTCCTTAGAAGCTGAATGATTTAGACAAGTGTGTGGAGACAGGTGACCAAATAGAGGGGTAAATAAAGAGCTTGTGGCATTAAGCAGGATGATCTGGCCAAGGATTTATAATCTGAAACTCTCTTACAAATTTGATAGGAGTAGAAAGCAACACCTGAACAACTGAAGAGGGGTTTACAAATCAGTTCTGCCAGAAAATTTCAAACACAGAAGACAAGAAAGGGCCAATGGGCCTGGGAATATAGTTCAGTGCTAGAGCACTTGTCTAGCATATATTAGGCCCTGGGTTTGATACCCCGCACCATAAACAAGCAAAAAGGAAAATCAAACAAGCAAGCAAAGGACCAAGGGAAAAGTTCAACTGTTTCTAGCTGACAACAATGTCACTACAGAGCACAGCAGCTGCCACAAGTTGAAATGGCTCCAGTCCAGGAGTCTGGCACCGGCTGAGTGTGTTAAGTCACCGGGGACATGCTGCCCTGAGAAACAAAGCACCTCCACCCCTACCCCTGAGTCAGAAAGTGGTGGGCAACCAGCCAATTGCTCCTTTGACAGTGCTATACAGCACCTATTTTCTCAAAAAACCATTGTCTTTGCAAACTTAAACAGAGCTCCTATCAGTTTTCCATGCTCTCTGCATGGAGCAAAAGCCTCAGCTTGTCTAGAGGGGGTCTTTCCTATCCATGTTACTCTAGCACTTTTAATGTGTGGGGGACTTCCTTGGAGAAATGAAAATTCCAGTGTCTCTTAAGAAATTTGTAAGTTACCCTGGTTATGATATACAACAAGGCCATGTGTTCCCCCAAGTAGTATTTAGCCAAAGGAGGGGATGAATGGCTCAAAACACATCTGGCATGAATGGTATTCAAGCATCCTTGTTTCTTATTCCATGAACTATATTACTAGTCCACTGAGTCCGTCCTCATACTCTGCTAGCCCTAGCCAACCAGAGGCCAGAAGAGCTCAGGTGCCACTCCTAGGCTGAGGCCTGTTCTCAATGGTTAAATCTTCTTGTCCTTAAGCAGGTATCTAAACGGCTAAGCCCAGTGCTCCCTAAGTCTCTGCTTGAAAGTAGCTCAGAAACATGGCTTGGGTAGGGTGGAGAGAAAAGCTAGCTTGAGAAAATTAAGCAGGTGCTGAAGTCAGCCACAAATTTCTCAGGAGAGAGGCATGCTTCCTTCCTCCTTCTTCCTTCCTTCCTCCTTCCTCCTTCTTCTTCCTTCCTTCCTTCCTTCCTTCTTCCCTCCCTCCCTTCTTTTCTTTTCCTTTCTTTTTTTTTTTTTTTTTTTTGGTACCGGGGCATGCTTTCTTCAATGGCATTTGTTAACTTTGTTGTTGTTGTTTGAGATATAGTGTTATGGCTTATATCTAGATGTCCCTGCAAAGCCTAGTACACTTATAGGGACTTTTCAGAGCTTGCTGGATCTAGGTGTGTGATACTGAGATTAAGGGTGTATCGTACTAAATTCTTCCCACTGATTGGAATCAGCATAGTTCTGAGTTTAGCTAAATAGACTTACTGAAAACAGAGGCCCAACTATGGGTGTGGGTGGTACCACCCAAAAAGCTTGTGCCCTAGATGGGATGGAAGGGAAAGGAGCCTCACTGCTGCTCCTTCGCTGCCTCCTGCCTGCTCTGCCACAGCCTGTTTTCCTCTGTGATGTCCCTCTGCCATGCCACCCTGCCTTGGAGCCAGCTGACTCTGGACTGAAACCTCTACAAACTGTAAGCTAAAATAAACCCTTTCTCCTTAACTTGTGAGTGTCAGGTATTTTGTCCCAGCAATAAGAAAAGTAACTAAGAACCAAGGTCTCACTTTGTAGACTAGGCCTGCTAAAAACTCACTACTGTAGCTCAGGAAGGCCTCAAATGTGTAGCCCTCCTACCTCAGCTTCTGAGTGCTGGGATTACTGGTATGTATCACCGCACCTGGCTGTTTTATTTTTGACTTGGGTTTTAAGGGCATTTTCATCTATTTTATGATCTATTTTTTTCCCCATTAGTAAAAAACAATCTATTTGGAACATGAATTAGCAGAGAGAACAGTATCTATACATTTTTTATTAAGTATGGAAAGAGTACTTTGTGGTTCTACTTGAAAGCTGCAGGGGAGCCCAGGTAAGCCGGGCCTTGTGGCCTTCCCTTAAAACCAAGCTGCTCTGGCTGCCACTCTTCATCCCAGTCCCCAAGGAGCCAGTTTTGAGTCTCCTACTCTGAGCTAGGTCTTGCTGGTGAACAGGGGATCTGACTAAAATCCTGGGATTTTAGGACTACAAGGCTGGGAACTAGAGAAGATAATAGAGGTGAGAGGCAAACCAGTGTGTGGGACTCTAGGGCCAACTCCTACCTTTATTCCCCTGCTTCAATCAGAATGCCTATATACGGCTTTACATATTAGCACTGTAATCTTAGGTAGATTAGAGTGAAGACAGATGAAGCAAGATGATTCCAGATAAATGTACCTAGCACAGTGTGAGACACGCAGTGGATGTTCAAAAAATGCTAGCTATTATTCTTTTTGGATTCTATATCAGATGTGTTAGAAGAAAGGGGTTTGGAGATTACTAATTTGACCCATTTTCCTCACTGAAAAAAATAAAGCCAGGCACAATGGTACACACCTGCAGTTCCAAGTATTTGGGAGGCTGAGGCAGGAGGATTGCTTGACCTCAAAGCCAAAGAATATAATCAGTTATTAGTGAAATGAAGCCCATTCACCCCAGCCATGGATTTCTAGAAGGTCTTACCAGAGTTCCATCAGTCAAGGTGCAGCCAGAGAAACGTTTGGCCAGAAATCCCTCAAAGTTAGTTGTTCTCTGAATAGCAAAAAGAAGCAATTTCACCTCAATTTCCTTGGCCCTGGCACGCATGATCTTGGCGAGTTCTGCCCTTCAAAGTAAAGGGTTAAGAATGTTGTCAAACCAACTGAAATGGCTTCTCTACAGAAAGAAAGCATACATGATTGTTTCAGACACTAACGTCTAGTGTTACCAACTCAGTCTACCACCTGCAGAATACAAATACAACAGCCTTCCTTACCCACAGAAGATGACTTCCAAGATGTTCTCTGGATGCTTAAAACTGCAGATAATACTTAACCCTGTATGTACTATGTTTTCCCCTATACTGTATTATTTTGATTTTTTTATCTTTTTAAGACAGGGTCTCACTATGTAGTTCAGGCTGGTCTTGAACTCACTTTGTATCCCAGGCTGGCCTTGAACTTGCTACAATCCTCCTGCCTCAGTCTTCCCAGTGCTGGGATTATAGGTGTGTGCCACCATGCTCGGCTGGTTTTTTTTTTTTTTTTTTGGTCTTGTACTGTAGATACATATTAGTAGTAAGGTTTAATTTAGAAATCAGACACAAAAAGGGATTAACAATATTCATAATAAAATAAGACAATTATAATGATATACTATAATAAGTTATTTAATATTTATGAATTATTTCTGGAATCTTCCATGAAAGTGAAAGCACAAATAGGAAAAACTATTATATATAGTATAAATAAAAATTTTAAGATGAAATCATCCCTTAACTAAAAAAAGGTCAAGGATTATGGATGGTAATCTGATAACATGGTTATTACTATGTTTACAGATCTTTAAACCTTTCAATAATTTGTTAATAATATAATATAAAGCACTCAGTATTTCATTAAAATACATATATCCTATATAATTTCACAAATTGTGAATTACTGATTTTAAAAGCTCGTTATCTTCTGGACAATTTAACAGCTCTCTCTTCACCTAGAGCAAGAACCTTAGAAATAAATAGCCATGAGAGACTGGAACCACTATGAGAATGGTGACACGTACGTGTGTGGGTGGTTCCTACCTATAAAGTTTGGGTGCGACTCACCCAAGTGTTCTGCTTCAAGATGCTGTTTATTAGGGAAGAGTAACATATGAATTCTTACTAAGCACTAACTGCCATTATCTTTCCACACAAATAAATGACAAGATCAAATAAAGAGCCTGTGAATTTATTTGAGAATGATGTATCTGTACGACTTTAGCCAAAATTCTAACAAATAAAAGCTTGCCAGTGGCATTGCTTTTAGTCAAGACAATAGCAGGTACTGACATTCACAGAGACCTGTTAGTTTTAGTGTATCTCCGGTATCTTGCAGGATTCATTTTGCACATAGTTAGTTTCCGAGTCTGCTGAACTTTAGGCAAAAAAGAACTATGAACAGTTCTCAAGGAATTCAGTTTTCCCTTGCTAGTTAGGATTTAGAAAGTGACAACCACAACTAACCTTGAATCAACACTATATTTTACTAAATACTATATCTATGATTTAAATATTTGGTAGCAAATATGTTTCTTAATATATACATAGAAAGTACAACTCCAAAAGTGAACTATAAACCTGAGGATCACCATGCATTCCATGCCAGCCTGGGCTACATAGTGAAACGCACAGTGTTCCTCCTACTTCAGTCTCCCAAGTGCTAGGATTACAGGCATGCACCATCACACCCAGCTACTCATGTCTCTATGGAACTATCTAGCAAGACAGAAAGTCAAACTGCTGGTGGCTATACATATACTCCATGTTGATATATGCAACACAGATGCAGGGGGGCAATGTGGAAGTGGTAAGTCACTATAGGTAAATCTAGCTGATGAACCTTGAGTTTATAAAGGAGAGAACATAGGCTGTTTGAAGTGACGCTGGGCCACAGGAAGGCCCTGGAGCCAAGCGGGACGGGACTGTGTTGGTATGACAGTGGTCGCAATCATTTGGTGGAGCATGGAAGTGGTACCCAATCCACAGGACAACACAGAATTAGAGACTGGGGGATTCATTCTGAAAACTCAGTCAGCAACAGAACCAGTAAAGAGTTGGAATCTACCTTGTCACATGGCAAAATTCGACTGCAATCCTCTCAGTCATGTACCATTCACGTGGAAACATTCGGCCGTATTTTTCTTCATAGTCCACAAGCTGGCGTTTTACCCAGGCATAGCGTCTGTCAATCTTGTCCAGCCAGGCGACCTCAGGAAGGTAAGGAACAAAAGCCACCCCAGTACTTGAAAGTAGTATTAACAGTTTAAGGAAACAAGCAAAAACACAAAACCAAGAAAAAGACAGCCAACCCCTGTTATTTCTCACCATTTCATATGCTATCTTATTTACTTGATCTAAAGATTCTTCACCTGAGGTCTGTGACTGGGCTTCAGGGTCTGTGAATTGCCTGAAACTGTATGTAAAGTTTAATGCATACTTGCATCTTTCTGCGGAGAAGATCTACAGCTTTCATTAATTTCTCCAAAGGGTCAGTGACCTCAAATGGTTAAGAACTACTGAACTGTGAAGTCAGCCTGTAGGAGTCACGGTTCAACAATCAACACTGTCAGACAGTAGCACTAATAAAGTGTAAGTGAACAGGCTTGGCAGCCTTCGTTTTTCAATAAAATTGAAGTGTTACATCTGACCTCATCTGGTCGATACTTACATCTTGGTTTTCTTGAAAAAGTACTAGATACTCTGACAGATGCTGCTTAATAAACTTTTTGATGATTTCCTGTTTGATTCTTGGGTCCAAAATATTAGCAACCAGACATGCATCTCGCAGGACATTGCTGGGTCCTCCTGGCCTCTAGTAAAACAAATAGCAGGCACCAGTTCAAAAGCCAGAAACAATCTTTAAACCTCACAGCCTCTGACAGCTGCTACTTTTTGTTTCTCTCTTGCTGTTATTACTCCCATCCCCAAGACACTCATTCTCTCTACTGTGGATGCAGATTTTTTTCTCGATAAAACAATCAGTATGCTATGTCCTGCAGTGACCAACAAAAAACTACCCTGTAAGGGAGCAATGAGACACTGGACAGGCCAGCAATGATCATAGGACATTTTACTTTCTAAACAGCAAAACTGAAAGAGACCTAAAAAGTCAGAATGACAGTAGTCTCTGATATCAGAGACTCTGAAGAGGCCTAAAAGTCAAGGATGACACCAGTATCACTCCACAGTTTCCTCTTTCCACCTCTGGAATTCCTATTCCTAAATGTTATATTTGTGCCATAACAGTGTGGTAGCTTTAACATCTAAAACTAGGTTTCAAGCCACCAGACTTGGAACCTCACAGGTAGCCAAAGGTAAAATATTGTGATATTAGCCTTGAGCAGAAATGAACAATGGAAGGTAAGGGTTGCTGCAATGATACATCACAATGGAAGGTCTTGTTATTATCAAAGGCAACTGAGTCTAATTGAACTTTTCTGCATGGTAGGTCTGTGAATGAATATGTCTAACTGTGTACCACAGCACGAAGAATACTTGGAATCTACCCTTGCCTTGGCTAAATAGCCACAGTGGTTTGGAGAAGTTATTCAACCTCATCAGAAAAATAATGGACTTGCATTAGGTGATTAATAAGATTCTTCAAATTGTTAGTTATTGGGGCTGGTGATACAGCTCAGTGGCACAGCGCCTGCCTGGCAAGTACGAGGTCCTGAGTTCAATTTCCAGTACCAAAAAAATGTTAATTATTACTTATAATAAGTGTCCAATTCTATCTACCCTAACATATTATTTTAGAGACACCGCATGAGGCCTAAATTTTTAAAATGTAACTGGCTCCACAGTAAGTGGCTATTATATTGTCTATTAAATGTGCTGTTCAATTCTAGCTTCTGGATAAAAGTGCTTGATCTGATAAAAAAAGTCACAGGGGCCAAAACCAACGTTTCAGATTCTTTCATTTACAAAAAAAATTTACTGGGTTACTTTGGATAATTTTTTAAAAAATCTTAATTCTCAATTGTGAAATAGGAGTAATACAAAACATTTAACAAAATTCAACAATCTTTAAAAATGAAAAAAGAAAACGCCTTTAAAAAAACCCATGAAGCCACTGAGTCAGAGAAAAGGATGTAAATTATTAAAGAAAATCTTTTAAATTTCACCTACCCAGCACAATGTGGGAAAAAATAAAACAGTAGGGCTGGAGTTAGGGGTGTAGCTCAGTGGTAGAGCGTAAGCTCAGTATATGCAAGGCCCTGGGTTGAATCCCCACCACCATTAAAAAAAAAAAGATGAAAAAAATTTTTAAAAAGATATAAAGTAGGCTATGGTTACATAATAAAGATGGGCTTTACCCACATCTGCCTGAAACCTCTTAAAAATGGAATGGAGCAGTAGAGGATAGGGAAGTAAACTAGCCTAGAAGAGTCTAGTGCTCACCATCAGCTAACATCTCTGCAATCCCTGTGTACTCCTTGACATTTGTTTTCCTCATGTGGTCAACAGGAATAATGGCTTTCCAGCATCCACTTCCTGAATTATATTGGTCAGGTGACTAAAGAAGCTGAGGTCCACAAAGAAAAGTGCTTTACAGATAAATATCTGATTATTTGTGGTCTGCCATAAAATATGAAGACATTAAAAATGGTAGCAGATTTTGTACAGAAAGTAATATACCAAAGCTAGGGCAGCCCTACCTACTTCCTAAGTTTCTTTTATAGAGAACAAAGAAGAAAATGGTTAGGATATTTCCAGTTACTGAATTATGTAGCAGATTCAGGAAACGCTTGTTGGCTTAGTAAGTGTATGTATATTCCCGTCTGCACAAGGAACACTGCTGGCCCATACACTTCAGTTTACTTCTGCTTTGAACAAGTCTTTCTCTTGAAATAGTTCAAATAAGGGAAAGACAGCCTTCTACAGGTTCTGCCCTTCCTAACACATGGACAATATTAAGATGATATCTTTTACAGCGTGAAGGAAGGAGCTGACAGTGGTCACAGAACATTGATGGCCAAGGGAGAGAAAACTTGTCCTGAGAAGGGTAACCAATAGCTCACTAAGGAAATCCTATAGTCTTACAGACACAAACAGCTACACTACCAGTGAGAGCTGATGGGCTTTAATTCCAAAGAACAGAGTGAGTCTTTAGAGTTGCTCTGAGAGTTACATAAGCCCCTAGACACTCCTTCCAGTTGCCTTTTCACCAAACCAAAACCAGTAGTTATGTAATACTAAAAAAACACTGCAGCTTGAACATTTATCCTTTAAGCACAGCCATGAGAGAAAAGGAATTTACAGGGTAAACATGATACAAGGTTTGACATACATTCAATTAAACAAAAACAAATTCTCATTTTTTGATGCTGGATGGACAGATAAGGATTTGACATTTCTTTGGGATATTTAAAACCAAGGGTGAGCCAGGCACAGTGGTGCATGTCAGCACTGAGGGAAGCTGAGACAAGAGGAATATTAAGTTTAAGTTCTTAGCACACTAGCAAGACCCTGACTCAAAAATGAAAATAAAAATGGCTGGGATGTTTTCACTGCTAGTACTGTAAAAAAAATGAAAATCAAAAAAATAAGGATGGTCTTATTACCTTGAATATTCAGCACATAGATTTGCTACTGCCAGCAAATGCTTTTGGAATGACAGATGAGTGAGAGCTATTAGGCAAGGATAGTGACGATATCTAAAGACTTGAGGAAAAATACAAAATACCTTGGTACCCTGGGAAGGAAATGCTTCTTCAAAATCTACCAGGATTTGCTGTCCTAACTCAGTCTGTGCAGCCTTCACTCTGTGGGGAAAAAAGAACATATTATTGCTTGGTGCAATCTTCAAATACCTGTAAGTAATTATATGCCAAATCTGCAAAAGTTCAAACTGTTGAAGTCTTCAAAATTCATCCAGATAACTCAGAAAGGGAGAAGGTGGTGTGGTGAGATAAGAGAAGTCACACACCAGTTAGTGGGTTTATGACCAGGACCCAGGTACCCAGTTTATTCTCACAATGGATTTTCTACATCCCCAAAGTTCTTCTAGGCCACCCTTGTTGTGAGGTAGTGTATGTTTACCTCTCCAATATTTCATTAGGGGGCAGCTATGCTGTGGGAAAACATTATATAACAGCACTGAAATCAAACATAAATCCATAATTGTATTCATGACTTAACTGCTTTCCCACTCCTTGAGATATGAAATGTGAAGAGTATGTCAAATGTTCCAGGGTGGCATTTTGTTTTTAACCCAGAAACTAAACATAGGATCATAAATTTCTAATCAAACAAACAATAATAAATATTCTCTAAAGTATAAAGAAAAAGAGCAAAATGACTAAATGAACTGCTCATCAAGAGCGAAGGCCACTGAATGAGTATTTAAGTTCAGGACATTGTCAGTGGGAAGACTGAACCAGTTAGAAAGGGGAGGCCGGTACGTAATGGTGGTTTATGTGTGTATCAGAGCTCAGGAAATATCTGTCAGTTCGAACAGAAGAGGAAAAAGGAGAGCAGCAAGGATGAGACAGGAACTATGCATCAACAACCCCTGCAATCAATCATGTCCTCCACATCTCCCTCCAGCTGCCTGACGTTGGCGATGCGGCCTCTCAGCTAGTGTGGAGCCAGCTTTGAGGCAACTGTTCAACTGCCTTGAGCCTGAAACAAACATTTTATCTTTACTAAAAGCACTGTAAACTAGCCGGCTTCCTTTCTTGGTCTCCACCCTGTTACTTCTTGATTAACTTTATGAAGTTTCTAGAAATAGTGAACTCAAAACCTACAATTTCTCTGGTCACTAAGGAGCATCTGGTACTGTGCTAACATTTTCTTTTTTTAAATGAGGGGATAGGCATGACCCAAAATAATCTATTTTTTTCTGTGGCATAATTATAATGATTCTTCCTTCAACTACTTTCTAGGTTTCTCCCACCATCTTCAACACTTTTCAAGTTAGATAGGTTGGTTTGTAGTCTTTTAAATTAGTTTTTAAGCGGGGCAGAAATGATGCAAGTAAAGCTGTGTAGAAACAGCTACTCAAAACAGAGTCAAGGCTGCCCATGTATAGTCACCAGACAAAGGAAAATGTCTCAAGTGTGAACTCTGACACAAAAGGAAAGAACGGCTTCATAAAACTACCCCTAGAGCATCTTGTGACTCTCACAAAATGAGCCAGCAGATGGCCTCCTGCAGTGCCAGGTCACAAGAGCTCCCACAGGCTCAGACCTGTCTGTTCCTATCCTTGCTTCCAAGTACACAGAGCACCAGTTCCTTCGGAAGCCATGGGGAAAATTTCGGCAGGGGAAGCCCCACCCGTGGCCAGCTGCATTCCTGATTGTATTCTCAGGGCTACTGGCCACTTAGTGACTGATGGACTTAGCACTACCTCTATTACCTCAACCCATCCTCACCATTCCCAACCTCCACGTTTTTACTGTGACACTGCGATGGCTTAAAAGACAACCAGAGGCTATTGGTATTGCCAGGGTACAAAAGAGAGGGGACTATCAGACTCTGGTTTGTAGTGATCTTTAATCTGCATTCAAAGTTATGTGTTGAGAAATTAGCTGTGCCATTAGTAAGCCATGTGTAACCCTCTGTCATTTCCTCCGCATGGACCAAAACTAAGAACAGTCATGAGATAAAAGGGTGAGGACAGATCCCTGTACTAGATGACTTTCAGTGTCTACTGCTGTGCTGATTATTCCACAGTTGCTATCTTACAGTACTAGCTGGCCACAGCATCCATCTTCACAGGTGGCTGTAGTAGGATATATAATTAATGTTGAAGTAGAAAAATAAGGTTTTGCCTAGAAACATTTGCAGTGGTATTTTCCGAAGTATCTCTCAGTAATTCTGACTGAAAAGTAACCATTTCTTTGTAGATATTATTGATAGTATTTATAAACCCAAACTACAACCTCATGGATTTTCAGGCTGAAGTGTTTATTGTCTCTAGAGTCAATTACCTAAATAGGACCCTAGAAATAAGTCAGAGATTTAAAAGAATGTATGTTTAGCCTCACTCCTCGAAGTTACTTCCTCTTGTAACAATGAGCAGGAAGTTCCTACTACAAAGAGAAGGACCAACAGAGAGTCTTGAGCAGAACAAATATGTGAGTTGAACTACCAAGATTTCCTAGTCATTGTCAGGAAAGTCAGCCTACAAGCAATAGAGGGTCAGATAAATAGAAGCTTCTCCTGGCATCCAAGTAAGCCCCACCTGCTGAGTGGCGGCAGCTCGAAGTTGGCTACCTTTAGGAAGTGAAAGATGCATTGCGTTGCCTAGAAAGGAGAATCGACCAGTGATTTCTGGCATCCAATATGCTATGTGACATCAATATTGTTCAAAGGTGCCTTAAATATATTACCAGGTTTTTTCAAAGCGTGGTGGCAGAGGTACAGCAAATTATGAAAACAATTTTTTTTTTTTTTGCGGTACTAGGGATCGAACTCAGGACCTTGTGCTTGCCAGG
This sequence comes from Dinomys branickii, assembly GCA_004027595.1. Lineage (NCBI taxonomy): Eukaryota > Metazoa > Chordata > Mammalia > Rodentia > Dinomyidae > Dinomys > Dinomys branickii. The sequence goes on from PVLD010003984.1 coordinate 60,956, forward strand.
CAAGCACTTATTCCACTGAGCTATATCCCCAGCCCTATGAAAACAATTTAGACATCTGTAGATAAAGTAACCCTGATACTTTCATTATCTTTCCACAGTCTCAAAAAAAAAGCATTCAAGCTGGGCATGGTGGTGCACGCCTGTAATCCCAGCACTTGGAAGGCTGAGCAGGAGAGATCATTGCAAGTTCGAGGCCATCCTGGGCTACAAAGTGAGCTCAAGGCCAACCTGAACTGCATAGCCAGACCCTGTCTCCAAAAAGGAAAAAAAAAAAAAAAAAGCACTCAACAGATTCCAAATAAATATACTTACCTCCCAAAAACAATCTGTACTGAACAAAATGGCTAATTAGACATAATAGTTCAGTGGGCGCTGAAGAATCTCAACCTAGAATCTTAGAGTGATTCATTGGGACATTTTTGAAGTCACTGAGGATAATCCTCACAGTATTAAACTGAGGAAGAGCCCCAGGAAAATTGTATCCAACAGCTGTTTAGGCCTGTCCATTCCCTAGCTTCATTCTTTTTGCACTCTACCACGTTACCTCTAAGCTGCCAGCTTCCCTCATTATAGGAGATTAGAAATTGCTCTGATAAATACATTTTAGTTCAAGAGTTTCAAGGTTTTCAAGAGAATGAAAGAATCTCCTATTCTTTCTCAGGAAATACTGATTGACTAGAAACATTTGCTTGCCTGGATATGCTTAAACCAGGAGGATTTTAAATGTAAAGATATTAAAGAAAAAAAAATCTTTCCTTCAATGCTACCTCAAACATTTAAGCATTTGCCAGAAGGGTAGTTGGAAGAAATGACAAATCAAGACCCATAAACTTCATATTTCAAATGTACAGGCAAACATTTCATATGACTTCTACGATTTATAGTCAGCACAATGTTATGTTAGAGAAACTGAAGCGATGCATAGGGTGTAACTCTCCTGCCTTCCCCCTTCCCTCCTAACAAACAACTATTTCTATCATTTCCAGATGGTTCTGCCCTCACTACGTAAACATAAGGGAGGAAAATTCACCAGAAATGATGCTAAAAATAAGTCTGGACTTCCCTCAAGCTTTTAGTACCTCTTAAAAACTTATTTCAGTCAAGCGCTGAAAACAAACTTTCTCATCCTGCATTGTTTTTAATGCTATTTAATAGCACATATTCTGTCTATCATACACACACAATTGCTGCAAATAAAGGCTGTGAAATAAAAAGGACAGGTAAATCCTCCTATGTCTGTAGCAGTTTTATGAGAACGGACACTTGGGGGGCTGAAATACATTGATGGAATGTTGGATTTTTCTTTCTTTTTTTTTTTTTTTTTGAGACATGGTTGCACTATATGCATCAGGGTGGCCTTGAACTCACTAGGTAGCCCAGGCTGGCCTCAAACTCACAGTGACTCTCCTGCTTCAGCCTCCTGAGTGCTGGGATTACACGCATGTGCTACCAAGCCTGGTGGGTTTTCTTTTTTAAGGGAATATCATTACAACAGTGATCACAAAGTTCTTTCAGATTTATAAAACTGTGTTTTTGAGAACTCCTACAAAACAAAAAGCACATCAAAAGCACAGGTAAGAAAAGTAAAGATAATCGAATAGGACTACATGAAACTAAAAGTTTCTGCACAGCAAAGGAAACAATACACAAAATGAAGCCTATGGATTGGGAAAAAATATTTGAGAACTATATTATGTGTCAAAAGGTTAATATCTAAAGTATGTAAGGAACTCATACAACTCAACAGCAAAAAAAGAAAAAAAAAAGAACAGCCTAATTAAAAAATGGGCAAAGGACGTCAATAGATACTTTTCCAAAGAGGATATACAGAAGACATGAAGGTGTATATATACATATATATATATATATATATATTTTTTTTTTTTTTAAAAGGCTCAACATCACTTAACCATCAAGAAAATGCAACTCATATTCTTCATTGGGTTGACTATCATCAAAAAGACAAGTGGGAAGTGTTGGCAAAGACGTGGAAATGAAAATACTTGTGCACCACTGGTGGGAATGTTAATGATCTAGCCATTATGGAAAATACTATGGAGCTTCCTAAAAAAGTTGTAAATAAAACTACCACATGACCTAGCAACCTCTTCTGAATATATACCCCAAAAAATGAAATGAGCACATCTTACTTCAGATAGCTGCTCTCCCACAATCACAGCAGTATTGTTTGCAATAGCCAAGATATGAAATAACTTGTCCACTGGCAGATAAATGAGATAAAGAAACTATGGTCATGTGTATATGGACAATGGAATATTATTCACTTTTCAAAAGGAGATTCTGCCACTGTCAATAATATGGCTAAAGCTGGATGATATTATGTTAAGTAAAGTAAACCATACATGGATAGAAAATAACTGTATAATCTCTCTTATATGTAGAATCTTACAATATAAAGTCAAACACAGATCTCTCTATGGATTCTGCATCAGTTGATTAAAACTGTGGATCAAAAAAAATTTTTTATATGTTTGATGGGGCTGGTGATATAGCTTAGTGTACAAGCTAAATGCTTAGCATTTATTTAGAGATCCTGAGTTTGATGCCCAGCACTACAAATTACCTACATAAAACTGTTTCTGTACTGAGCACATACAGACTTTTTTCCTTGTCATTACTCCCTAAACAATTCAGTATAACAACTGTTTATATAGCATTTATAGCATGAAGTGCTATAAGTAATCTAGAGGTGATTTAAAGTACAGGTTGAATATCCCTTTTCTGGTCCTTTGTCACAGGACCAGAAGTATTTTAGACTTAAAGAGTTTTTCAGATTTTGAGTATCATGTCAGCACTCAAAAAGCTATAGATTTTAGATTTCACAGTTATCCTCTTTGGAGAAATGCCTAGTCAAGTCTTTTTCTCATTTGTGAATTGGACTGTTTTTTGTTGTTTAGTTTTAGGAGCTGTCTACATAGTCTGGATATTAATCCCTATTCATTTTTTCTTGTGTTGCTTATGCCTTTTGTGTCATATCTCAAAAGTCATTATGAAACTAATGTTGTAAAGATTTGCTCTATGTTTTCTTCTAAGAGTTTCATAGCTTTAGGTCTTACATTTAAGTCATGGATCCATTTTGAGGGTTTTTTAAAATTACATGGTACTAGGTCAGGGTCTAAATTCAATCTTTTGCGTGTGGATATCCAATTTATTCTGCACTATTGTTGAAAAGACTGTCTTTCCCCCCACTGAATGGTCTTAGCATTTGTGTCAAATCCCTACATTGCTTTTCACAAATAAAGTTCTGCTCTGTCATATTCCTGCTGTCAATGACGCTTTCATACAAACAACTGATAACCAATACCTAAACACATTTCCCTTGGAAGATTTTACTTTCCCTAGTCCTCAGCACTCTCCTACTTTCCACCTCTTATTCATATAATCCACCAGACTTTTAGAAAATACAAATCAGACCATGCTCCTCTCTACTTAAAGCCTTTCACTGTACACAAAATAAAGAAGGTGTCATGGTTGTTGAGGAGGCTGAAGCATGGTTGCTCAGGAGTCCAAGTATGAGGCCAACCTAAGCAACTTGGCAAAATCACGTTTTAAAATAGGAAAAAAAAAAAAAAAGGTGAGGGGATGCTTGTAGCTGAGTGGCAGAGTGCCTGCGTACCATTCATGAGGCACAGGGTTCAATCCTCAGTACCACCACCACCACCAAAAAAAAAGGAATAAATTCTTTAGCAAAGCATGCAAATTCTGACCCTATCTACCTATGCAGCCTAAGTACCACAACATCGTAATGTTCATCTCCATCACTTCTTGCCTTGGTGGTAAGATCCTACCCACTCTTTTAAGAAAAACTGAATCTTTCTGTGACCCCATTCTCAGCTCCAGATTCAGTCTATCAATTCCTCTTCTGACATCATGTGTATCTTATAAGCAAACACCATTTTGTTACATCTGTGTTTCACTGAAATTTTCTATTAGTATCTTTCTTCTCTACATAAAAACAGTGAACTTGAGGGCGGAGAGTACATATTTATTTTTGTGCCATTACCACTCCACACAGAGCCTAGGATAGCCTTTTAGAGACCAACTGCCTAACCTGCAACCTACTTATTTACTGCAAAGTGTCAATCCTACAATTAAACCTGAATAGTGAGGTTTTAGTTTAGAAAAAAACCTGTTATCCCAGGCTTAGCTGCTGGGATGACTTAGCTTGCATTGTGACAGAGAGGGCTCTTCATGCCTGCTGTGGCACACGTATCACAGGTTTGTCACCGCTGGCCTAGGATATAGAAGGTATGTAACAGATGTCTCTTAGGTATGAAGGAATGAGTAGAACAGTGGGAAAATGAACCACGTTGATCATCATCACAGTAGGTACAGGCAGCGCGCTGCCTTCCCCTCTTCCCCACCCAGAGCAGGTATCTGCCTTCTCCATCCAGACCTCCTTTCTGGCAGCTCATAAAGTCCTGTTCATGGGCTTTCTTGGCTGCTTCACATTCCCAGTCTGATACGGCAATCAGCCAGCTCCAAGTGTGAAGGGGTTAGAACGGATGAGGGGAAGGGTGGTGACTTCCTTAGCAGTCTGCCAAGGTCCATTCCGACGTTCCTTAGTAGCTCCTTGGCATTTCCACTATAAGATGGCACACTGAGCACACACTGTAACTTCCTCTTCCTGCCTGAGATTCTTAGAAAAAAATGAAAATACCTGAATAAAAGTCCAGAACCAGGCAATAAATAGACTAGACACTCTGAGGACTCTCTCAGAGGACAACAGTAAAGAAGAAAATCAACACCTAAAAATGCTTCTCAGAAATAAGAGCCATGAGGCCAGGGATACAGCTCAGTGGCACAAACATCTGCCTGGCAAGTGCAAGGTCCTGAGTTTGATTCCCAGTACCCACCCCCCGAAAAAAAAAAAAAAGAGCCATAAAGGTGTGACTACCAGGAGCAGAAGGGGATCTCAGGGGAGTAAGTATTTAAGTCAGTATCTACATCTACATCCTCACCCTGAATGCTCAGTGAGGCACTGGGTGTAGGCCCTTGGTCTGAGAACCTTGGAAGGGGCCAGAAGGCCTGACAACATTCAAGAAGATCAGGGAACCTCTGAAGTCAGAACATCAGGCCCTGGCACACCCACCTGGCAGTTCCTGCAGATCCAGCGCCACTTCCCAAGAGCTGTCTGTGGTACACTTAGCCAAGCAGCACACCCCATGACTCCCTACCAATAGGTGCCAGTAAAAAAGCATTCCTGATCAGATTAACAGAGAATGTCAAAAATAAAAAGGGCTTGGGGTTGGAGGTGGTGGTATACTCCTGTAATCCTAGCACTTGGGAGGCTGACACAGGAGGATGGCTGTGAGTTTGAGGCCAGCTGGCTACAAGATAAGATCAAGGCCTGCACTACATAGCAAAATCCTGTCTTAAAAAGACAAAAGTAAATTTTAAAAAGTTAAAAATAAAAAAGAAAATACAAAGGACTTTCAGCTAAGAATCATTCAAAAAATGCTAACTCTAAGAGAGTCAACATGCTCAACAAAGGGAGGACTTTATATATAGAAAGACAGAGAAAAAGAAAAATCTACTCATGGCTTTTAGATATATACAATTTACATTTTCTGTGAGATTTAAGTGGATATTATACCCATAAAAACATAATCAGCTAGATAGCCTCAAAATTACGAAGTTGGATTATTACATGAAATATCAATAGCCAGGCCAAATAGCAGAATGAACACCAGTGCAGAATAAATTAAAACAGGAAGACTGAGTTCAGGAATTCTTTTGGAAAAGAGCCTAAAAGGACAAAGAGATGAAAAGCATATATATCAACAAGGTGGCAGATTTAGGAGTTCCAATATTCATGTAATACAAATTTTATATGGAGAGATCACACAGAAAAAGATCACAAAGACTATTCAAAGAAAGCAATAAAAAGAACACTTTCTTAGGACTTAAGAAACTCAAAAAGTTTCAGATTAAGCATATAATAAAAGTAGAGCAACATACACATACAAAAACACCTATGTCTTAATGAAATTTCTGACTTCCTCAGCCCCAAATCTCAAATGCTCCTAGAACGAAAGAATAATAGACAAAAGTTGGTCATCTTATAAAGGAACAAGATTCAGATTAGCTTCAGGGTTTTAGTAGACAATGAATGCCAAACAGCAGAGCTGCATATTCTTTCACACAATAGATACAAGATGAAAACAGCCAAATATCAATCAACAGATAAATGGACAAACAAAAGCTAGTATCCACTTACAAGGAATATTCAGCCTTCAAAAGAAATGAGGGGGTGATACACGGATGAGCCTCAAAAATATTATGTTAAGTAAGCCAGACACAAAAAGACAAATATTATTTGATTCTATTTATATGAGCTAGCAAGAAGGAAAACTCAGGGATGGAAGCAGAACAGAAGTTACCAAGGTCTAGGGAGAGGAAAACATGGTAACTTATTATTTAATGTGTACCTCATCTATTTGGGATGATGAAAAAGATCTCAGAATAGGCCATGGTGATACTTGGACATTATGTACGTACTTAACGCCATTCAGCTACACATGAAAGGTAACCGGTTAATGCAGGGCGAGGACTGTAGGTAAGTGGCAAAGCACGCTTTATCCTCACAGGGCCCAGGCTTCAATCCCAGGCACCAAGCAAAAACACTACAATAATACATTTTGTTACAGCTTTAAAATTTTCTTAAAAGTAGTAAATATGACCAATTATCATAGGAGAAATTGAAAAGTTAGCCAGGGATCTGCCTGGTGTGATAGACAAGATATATCCATATCTCAGACAATACTAATATCTAAATATAGAGAGAATTCCTATAAATCAATAGGAAAGCAATGAACAACTGAATATACAAATAGACCAAGGGGGGAAAAAATAGACCAAAGATAAAAGCACGTATTCACAGAGAAAAATATAAAGAGGTCATCATCAAATAAAAAGAATACTAATTTTACTACTTAACAAGGAAATGTAAATGAAGTAAATATTTTTTTCTTACATTGGATTGATAAAAATGAAACTGACAGCGTCAAATGTTGTTGAGGCTAGAGAGAAATGGGTACTCATGAGCTATACAGATGGCACTATAAATATACAAAAAAAATTTTTGAGGATAAATGAGAAGTAGTCATTAAAATTTTAAAGGTATACAACCCTATGATCCAGAATCTACCTTAGAGAAATATTTGCATATGTGTGAAAAGGAGTGTATTTTAAAAACAGGCTAACATTTTGAAAATGGTTAAATAATCTGTGATGCATTATATTATGAAATTCTATGCATGGAATGAGGTAGGTCTATAAAAACTGACATGGAAAAAAAATCTCTAAAGTTCATCACTAGGTTGAAAACAAAAAGCAGGCTTCAAAATTAAACATATGGGTCATTGGGTGTGATGGCACAGGCCTGTAATCCCAGCACTTGGAGGCTGAGGCAGGAGGACCACTGAAAGATCGAGACCAGCCTGGGCTACAAAGTGAGCTCAAGGCCAGCCTGAATTTCATAGCAAGACCTTGTCTCAAAAAGACAAAACAAAACAAAAATCAAATATATGGTGTGAAAGTATCTACTAAAAATAAAACTAAGCAAAATAAAATTGCACACTAGAGCTACAAATTTATGTAAAAGTCTAGATAAAATCTGGGGGGACATCCATTATATTGGTAATAGTCACTACCTCTAGGAAGAGCAATGGGATTTCCAGGGTAGCTGAAGAGAACCAAAGTGTTACCTTGTATTACTTTTTAAATTTAAAAAGTATTTATTTATTACTTATACAATTAAGAATAAACAGGCAAAAATGGAGCTTATAGGTACCAGACCCTGCTAAGGCAGAATTGAAAACAACACTGCTAAAGGCTACTCCTTCACTTCTCTGCTTTAAGAAAGATTAGGATTTGTCAGTCACGGTGATCTCCACCTTCACAGTGTTCTCCCTGCTGCTATTTCTAATAGAAAAGGCATTGAATCCACCACATTCAACCTTCCTCTAGAATCATCATCTTCCTAATCTCCAAGTATCTGCTATTCTTTCCATTGGATCTGAATCTGAGGTTAAAAACTCAACAGTGGTAGGAGAGAAAAAATAAGTTTTGAGTGAAAGTCACCATTGTGCCATATCTAAAGTTCTACTGGCACAATGTATTTTCTAAAGATTGCCATAGCAATACATCCCTTCCCATGTGATCTTTCTACCAATGTTACTTTGATATTCTTCCTTCTTTAATCTTGGCAGTTTTTGTGATTACAGTGGAAATGATGCTATGTAACTTCCAAGGTCAATCTTTTGGAACCCAGGTACCTTATCATAAGGAAGCCCAAATAACCCATGGAGGTAAACTAGAGACACCCAGTCCACAGCGGGCTGAGCTCCCAGCTGACAGCAAGCACGAGTGTGCCAGCCAGGATAGTAAGCCAAGGGCTCTTCTAGCCCCTCTGGTACCAGGAATTGAGCTCAAGACTTTGCCCTTGCCAGGCAGGCACTTGTACGACTGAGGTATATCCCTGGCTTCTAGCCCCTCTGAAAACTGCTTTAGTTGATGCTGCATAGAGCAGAGATGGATGATTTCTAATGCATAATGAGCCAATTCAATTTTCATGAGCAAAATAATTGTTTTTAGCCAACGAGTTTTGTGGCGATTTGTCACATGGAAATGATTGAGATAGCTGAGAGTTGTGCATACACAAAAAAGCAACTACCTGACATAGGGATCCTCAGAAGCTAGGCTCAGGATATTGTAAGGGGATCCTTGCACCAAACAGAGTTAGAGTAGATAACAGCAGAGGTTGCTTCTAACAGTAAGATTCTACAATGAACATGCTGAGCTCAGAACTTAAGCCCTTCGTAGGGCCACCTCTTCTTAGGGGAATGTCATCCTCTAGAATGACACTGTACCTCTCAGAAAGCTGCCGGATCTGTGGAATTCCCATATACTTGTGGAAGTGCTCCAGAACATTCATTACTCCTTGAAGGAGATTAGCAACTTCTCCATACTGTCTGCGTCTGGTCATGGCTCTGCAAGGAAACAATTAGTTGAAAACTAGTAAAATACTAAGGACAAAAGACACAGATGTAGAATAACTCACTCCCAGCTCTGAAACAGACATGGATTTGCTTTAATAAACACTTACCAAGGGCTAAGTATGAATGGTGCTGTGCCCTCAGTGGGGGGACCTGATTCAAATCCTCAGGGTGACAGCATTTGGTCAGGTATATATCTATGTAGTGGTGAGTAGAATGAAGTAAGTTCTGTGTAGAAGTACAGCATAGGTTATGTGCCATGAGGTGTACAAAAGAACGTGAGTGATGGGTTCTTACTGGGTGGGGAAGAGGAGTCTGGAAGGCTGAGTACTACAGGGTTACCAGGTTTCCAACAGAGAACAAGGGTAGAGAGTTAACTGAGGGCTGTAGCATATGAGCAAACCAAGCCGCCTTTCTAGAATATAAGGGACATTTATATACACTGTCACATGTTAAATCAGATCTGTAGGTCTAGCCTTATGATAAACAACTCAGTCAGAGATGTCCACTGTTAATGAAGCTTAAACAAAAGATGCTGATAAAATCAACAGTTACACATAGCAAGGAAGTACAAACTATTAAGGCCGAGCTTTTACATTTAAGTGTATAATTTATAACTTCCCTTCTAAGGCACTTGAAAAGATCAGATCAAGTTCAAGCCAAGGTGTTATGTTGCTACAAGGCCTGCTAACACCGACCGCCTGCAGGAAGGGTAAAGGGGGCTGCAGTTCCAGTTCCACTGGCCTGCTGCTCTGCCTGGTCGCTTCTGTAGAGGAGTGGACCAGGGATCCCCTGACACACAGGCTACACCCAGGAGAGCTCAGGAAGGAGCTTTCCCCTCTTCCTTTTCCTTCAATACACTCTCCCACTCCCACCACTCAAGACTTTGGATATTGAATTTACTTCTCTATGAAGATCCTCTCTGTCAACATCTAGAACTACTCTGAGGCTGGATCAAGGGGAATTTTCAGCCTAAGACCTGTGTAAGGTAATTCTCAGCCTTACACAGAGGCAAACTGGAAATGCTGCTGGGTTGCTTCTTTATAGTAAATAACAAGCTCCTTCTTTTAATACCACTTCTAATGTGGTTTGGGATCATTCTCTTTATAAGCCAAACAAAAAGCAACTATCTTTAAAAAAAATAGGTTTTTAAAAAGTTGCGCTGAATGATACATCAAAAATCTCTTTCTAAATGGTTTGTTCTGCAGCAGTGCAACTCAGCCCAACAGAAGCAAGAAAACTTGCCAAGCCCAACAGAAGCAGAAAAGTTTGGAGAAGCTGTATGGAGTAGCCCTAGGCCTAATTCACATTGCCTGCCCTAATGGTCTAGATCTACCACTCATAAATGATCTGAATTCATGAAGTCATTCTCATGGGCTCTCGGGGTCCTCCTTGGATCATCTGTACCTCATGTTTTAAAATTCTGAATGCCGGAGGGCATATGCAGAAAGTGTGCATATGCACACTTGCAGCCAATCTACTGAAAGTAGGGCGGGATGGTAAGGCTGACTGGGAAGAGACCTATGAAGCTGTTTTCTTTATGTAATGAATTTCCTTACTATGGGCCCCAAACTTCAAGTTTATATTACTTACTCAAGGGAGTCGACGCCTCCTGCCAGCATGTGCAGGTGGTTCAGTGTTGTGATGGAGGTGGTCAGGTGGCGTTTGGCATGATCTAGCTGTTTAATGTCGCGGGTGATTTCCTTAACCTAAATATTGAAAACAAGAAAAGAAAACAGGAAGAATAAGAATAATACATATCTTTCTACAAGTAGCTCCACCTGAAAATAATGCACATGAAGCAAGAAAAAAGCCTCAGATTAATCCTTGTAGAAAACACAAACATTTTCACAATGCAAAATCAACTTAATTTCCAATCAACCTCTTTACATTTAATTTTGCCATTTCTTCAGACTTTATCCAAGGTTACAAAATTCTATAAATTAACTTTTATTTTTCACTCTCAATGGAATGATCCAAATAGCAATGTAGCAGTGAATAAGGCCCTCTTGAATAAGGTCTGAAATGTGTGCCTTCTGCCACTTATGCTATAGGCTTCAGCACAAAATGGATAATAGTAGTCAGCTAATTGTATTGAGACGGTCTTTGTTGCTGCCCAGCCTCCAGCAAACAAAAACCTTCCCTCAAATCTCAAGAAGATCAAAATGTAATCCCTGTAACATAAACATTACAACATCACAGGAGGAGAGGCGCAATCTTCTTGGAGTGAGAAGGTAATGTGAGGAGTAACAGTCTGACAATATTGCTCCAGTAGGCCCAAGAGAACAACACTCCATCTGGGAACGTAGCTATATTTCAGTCCCTGGAAAAGTGGATTCAATAGAGCAGATGGAAAATCCCTGAACTTTGATACTCTTTAGGTGAACTCTTCCACTACCCTGAGTCTATGATGATCAAGAAACTCTAATAGCAGTTTGGTTTCCTAGGCTCTATGATAACTGGAAGGAAGGGCCCCAGACCCTAGATCCAAACAGTCTAGACACTGTACATGCATCTACCCTTAAGGTACAAAAGCCAACAGGGAGTTAGTTGATGTGACCTGATTTTTCAGAGCCTGATGACCTTGGGTAAAATAGGGACTATGACTGGCACAACCCCATTCCATGCCCACAAACCAGCAAGCTTGTCCAGGATCTAAGCAGTAAAAATTCTCTTTCTCAAGGAATGCCCCATCAAATCTACCTTCACTCATAACCCTCAGGCCATCTAACTACTTCTATTTGCATTACCAAAAAAAAAACGTTAAGAATCTACCACTACTTTACTGAATTATTGAGCTTGGAGTAAAAAAAAAAGATCAGGAGTGGCATAAAGGACTACAAATAGAAATTTGGCTCCATAATCTGATCACCTACTTCCAACAATTACATCCTCATCCTATTACCTGCAGAAAAATTCCTGTGCCTCTTTCTGGTTCAACAGCTTCAGTCCTAACATTAGAGCTTTTGCCACTGTGGTTAAAGTCATAGCTATCGATGCTTCTTCTCATTCATCAGCCAAATTTGAATTCTCTTCCTCTGCTGTAACTTAAGATCTTGTCCCTCTACTCTCTTCCTCACACGCGCCCTCCCTGCTCTGCACCAGATCACTGGTCTTTTTCTTTCCCAGATCTCCCATCATTTTCATCACATATCCTATGCTACTCTAGACAAATCAAAATACTTGCTATTCCTCAAAAAAACCTTTAATGGTAGAGCATGTAAGAGGTGCTATATTCTACAAGAGCAGAGTCTTCTAAAAAACAGATTACTCCTAGTTAATTTACTTTAACTATTATCCATGGGCACAGAAAAAAAAGAAGAAAAAATGACAGAAGGTGATATGGAGGGTTTGGTTGGAGTCAGCCAGATCTCAGGCTGAATCCCAGCTCCACGAATTACCAACTCTGTGCCACAGGCTAAGTTTCTTAGCCTCACCAACTCTCAGTTTCCTCATCTATAAAATATATTATAGATAATCATAAAAATGATGATACCAAAACCTAGTCCATCGGATCACCAGGAGGAAGAAGGCTCCTGCACCCTGCTTGGCCCACAGAAAGAGCTTAACATCAGATCTCATGTCACTGCTTCCTCTCCCCCTTAATATAATACTGTCCAGGAAGGAAAATTTCTTTTAAATATGTCAACTAATAACTTTAGAAGTAGCTTCTTAGAACCATGACTACACACCCCCGCACCCAGGATAGAGAGGGAACGCAGTCCAGAACAGCAGTTTATAACTGTAAAGTTAATGCCTGAGTACAATATACTCCACTAAAAGTCACAACAAATAGCGTCACTTGATAATCACTCACCATCTGCTCGTTGGTGCTGAATGTAGGGCATCCTTGGAGAATGACTACAAATCTAAATCCCTAGTACTCTGCTCAGTACTCTTTATACATTTAATTTTCACAACCCTGTGAGGTAGACACTAACATTCTTATTTTATAGTTGAGGAAACTGGAAGCATTATATTTCCCAGAATTTCAGCTTAGCAGCTCGCATATCCAAGAGCCTCCTTTGAAGTAATAGTGGTGAATGCTAGATTCCTGGTCAGCAGGGTGGCCTACTGAGAATAACCCCAGGGGACACAAATTTGTACAGTGAAAACTTAATCAAAACCATATGCATGCATCACAGGCAGGGTAGATCCTACCATCCAGACCCAGGGCCTATTTTCAGTATGCTACCAAGTTACACGTCATGTATCTTAGTTGAGAAATACGTGATATAAACAAATGCTAGAGGAAGGCATCCAAAATGCTAGTAAATATTTGGGGAGAAAAAAAGAAAAAGAAAACTTTTCCTATTTGAAACAGGACTGCAAATGTAGGACAGCAGGGATGGTGAGTCACCCTTGTCTAGCAGCTCCTCTTGAGTCAATGCGGAACACACTCGCAGAGGCTTGCCTGAGACATGGACAGTTGTGGTTGCAGGAAGTGGAAGGAAAAGTCCATTAATTACTATGACTGGGCGAGAAGCTGACTTCCTTTTTTGGTACAAAAAAAGTGAGAAAGAAACCTAAACTCACCATTTGCTCTGATTTTTCTGCTTTGTCTTTGATATCTTTGATTTTGCCAAAGAGTTGCTGAATAGCTTTCTGGGCCTCTTCAAGTGCCTAGAGTTAGAGAAATAAATGAAAAGTAAGAAGTCATGCAGGACAGCACCAGTCACGACACTATAATAAATTCCAACTCCAGAAGATAATCATCATAAAGCTCTTTTGAGTCATTATACTTAAACTGACAATTTTATTGTACCAAACTGGTAGCAAGTAAGGACCAGGGATATAGCTCAGTGGCACAGCGCCTGCCTGGCAAGTGTGAAATCCTGAGCTTGATTCCTGGTACTAAAAGAAAAAAAAAAAAAAAAAAAAACACAAAACACAAACTAGTAGAGAAATGGAATCCAGCATTCAGACATAGGCAAACAGTATGTTGCCAATCTGCACCATAAAGTTAATTTAAAAACTAAACTCTTTTCCTCTGTCTTAGTGATTACTGTACATATTATCGTTGACAATAAACAACATGCAGATCCATGTGTATGGGTATGTGCACATGTGTACGTGAACATACACGGTAACCTTCAAAGTCTATAAAGAGACAGAGGTATTCTAACCTAGCTACAGTTTGGGAAGCTCTGGATTTGGAAGTTCCAAAAGACTGTCAAAAAAACAAAAAAACACCTCCCCAACCCCAAAACAAAACTGTGTATAAGGACTCCAGAATTGTGGCAATTTTTAATGACATTTATAGTGTCCTGCTTAAAAACCAGTGAAATGAAGTCAGAAAGTTATACTTGAAGCTAACCTTGAGTCAAATGTTTCTATGGAAATAAAAACCTATCAAGATGGATGTCACACTTTAAAAGTATTATAACCTACAGTATCTTCTGTGAGGAGATGCTGCAATAGGAGGTGAGTTTCAAGGGTGCTAAAGCTACACACCTGCAACACACAAGTACTTCATGGTCCTATGACTGAAAATGACCCCTAGCTGAACCAGTGCTCTGAATTCCTTGGCAGGCAGAGCGCCAGTCACACCAGTCAGCATGCCATTCACTCCTTCACTCATCCAACAAGCACACACTAAATATACCCTATATACCAGGGAAGAGAACAGGGTCAGGGATGAGCTTTTGGGTGTTCAATATTCAGAAGTCTAAAAGAAAAGGAGAAAGCAAAAATGCAAGGGGTAAAAACCACTGATCACGACAGAAAACCAAGGCCTCCAAGGACTGTGATGTTACAGGGGCCAAACAAAAGTGTTTAAATGAGGCCAAGAGTGATCATGTCTCATCCTGTGAACCGTTCATGTAAGATTAAGTCAGTGTGTTGCCAGTGACTACAGGGAAGTTGCTGATGATCTTGACAAGAGCAGTTTCAGCAGAGGTCGAGGAATGAAAGTGGACAGCAATGACATGATGCAGTGAAGACAAGGCTGTAGAGAAGGGGCCAGCAAATGATATTCAGCAGGCCAAATCCAGCCTGCTACCTGCTTGTGTAAATAACGGAGCTGTGGGGGCTGGGGATATAGCTCAGTGGAATAAGCGCCTGCCTAGCAAGCGCAGGGTCCTGAGTTCGATCCCCAGTACCGCCAAAAAAATAAAAAAATAAAAAAAAAATGGAGCTGTGTTATTTTTCAGGGGGTACCATAGCCTAACTTACTCATTAAGGGATTATCTATGGCTACTTTCCCATAAAATGACAGTGAGGCATGGTTGCAATATAGACTATACGGCATATTACGACTAAAATAGTTACTATGGGCCCTTAGAAAAAGTTTGTTGACCCCTAGTGTTGAGTATTTTTCTGGTAAGTTTTTGCTGTGAGAAGACAAGAAAGTGGGGCAAAAGATGAGGTAAATGGAGGGTTTTTTAAAGACAAGAGATACTTGTATGCCTTTTATATACTAGCAGAGGGGAGGAACTGTAGGGGGAGGGTACAATGGGATAACTACAGAAGAGGACTTTTGAAAATAAGGTTCTTGCATTGTTAACGGGAAAGTATTAGCTGTATAATACGATCCTTTAGAGTGTGGCGCAAGGACACAAATGGCTTTCTCATGTGTGTCACAGTTAAGGCAGCGTTCACCCTGGTTTAGCCTGGACAGTCCTAGTGTATGGCTACGGACTCAGTATAATTATTAATAGCTCCCTCTCATGAAATTACTATGCTGGTAAATTATATGGTCACCTTACCTACAGCATACACACAAAGCCAGAGCACATTCAGAATATAATTCTTTGCCGACTGATTAAAAATATCCCAGGGCACACATAAGTGGCAGTGCTAAGACTATTGCTCTAAACGAGGTATGCCGACACCTACCACTCCCCAGCCTCCGACTCTCATCCTCCCTCTGCAGCCTGCCCAGTGCTAGGATCACAGCCATGTATCACCACGCCCCCGCATACCCGCCTCCCATCACTATTTACATGACTGATATGGAGTCTAATGACCAAGATGCTGTAATTCGAAACCCACCAGAGGATTCTGAAAACTGCTGGGTCATGGTGTGAAAAAGTACCACAGAGGCCTTGCAAGCAACTGACCTCTAGAAAGTACCAACCTTCTTGAGTGTGACTTGCGCGGGATTCCGTGATATTTCAGGTCATGTCACGTTAGGATGATGGGATTGCAGCCAGTAGCCTAACACACGACACTCATAGAAGAAAGCAGAAAGGGCCAAGTTCTATGCTTAGATCCAAGTATGAAGAAGTGCGTGTAATCCTTTCTCAGAGAAAGTATTCCCACCGCATTTCTCTCTTATTCTCAGCCTGGCCTCCCGCCACAACTGTCTCCATTACGGGTATCACTTTTTTCTTCCAATAAACAAACAAGACTCGGGCTGGGGATATAGCTCAGTGGAATAAGCGCCTGCCTAGCAAGCGCAGGGTCCTGAGTTTGATCCCCAGTACCGCAAAAAAAAACAAACAAACAAACAAACAAACAAAAAAAGTATGAAGACATAAAAAACAAGACTCGCACAACCTTGTATGTCATAGACTTTAAGAAAGATAAATGGTCTGCAGATTTTTTTTTTTTCAGGCTGGAATACTTTTTCTTTTTATAACAATGTACTAAAGTTGGTGAAATTTAATATAATTCATTTTCCAGAGCCAAAAGTTTCCTGTGAAAAATTCACTCTATCAAGCAAGTCCATTCTCAAAACACATCCTAATATTTGATATCTAACCTCTTATAATCAATAACACAGCCAGAAGAGCATTTTGTAATTGGAAAAATCGTAAGACACGTAAAAGAATAAGATTTTGTTTTTAAAAGATACCATAATACTACCTGGTTAATTAAAATAAAATGTGGCTACTTTTCCATTCCAAACTGGATATGGATTAAAAACAGAATTAATTGCCCCAAAATGTCTGCATTCAATGTGCCCCAAGTTTCCTGACTTCCTGAAGCACTGGTCATAATCTGCTTCTGAGGGTGTTATTAGGCAGCAGTTAGCTGTAATTGTCTTCTTCAGTAACTCAAAGTCTGTAATCAGGAGATGCAAAGGCAACCCACTAAGTTAGCCTTTAACACAAAGCAAAATCAATTACGATATCCATGTATTTCTGTGCATGATTAACTATAACTGTGACTCCTCCCTTGCCTCCTGAAGAAGATTCTGAACAAGCTCTCAGAGTCACACTTGGTTATGTTCATAGATGATAAGCAGGAGGGGAGTTTGGCACAGACTCCACTGCTTTCTTCTTTCCCTTGGTTCCCTGCCCTGTCCCCTCACCCACCTCAGATCTGTTATCTGCCACTGATACAGACAGAGGGCCTGCGAACCAATGAAAATGCTTTGAGAAATAAACATCCCCTCTGGCCTTAAAGTGCAACTATCTTGCAGTTCGGTGTGTCGGAGAATTATACTGCCTTTATCCTGTACACCCATAGTCTTTCAGAGATTTTAAACAGAAATTAATTTCCTGCCACTGCAGGAAGGAGGAAAGATCGTTCATTTTCAGAACTGGTATGACTTTAAATTGTTCTTTGAAAAAAATGATGTGCTAGTACTCAAAGTTACTAGGAAAAATTAGATTCTTTCCACCACTCTGCTATCATTTCTATTTTCCACTTCTGCGTCTATTTGCTGATTTCCCTAACATTATCCTGGTTTTTTTTGTTGTTGTTGTTTTTGTCTTTTTTGAGACAGGGTCTCGCCATACAGTTCAGGCTGGCGTTGAGCTCACTTTGTAGCCTCAGCTGGCCTTGAACTCACAATGATCCTCCTGCCTCAGCCTCCAGAGTGCTGGGATTACAGGCGGGCACCACCACTCCTGGCTATCCTGGTTAAAAGCAAGAGTTTTTGAGCCAGCAGACCAGGATGGCCTGGATCTGCCATTTAACACTGATCTCTGGCAAGTTATTTCACCTTTAGGATGGTAGTTTCATAATTCCTGAAAACAGAAATAACATCATTGCCTCAAAGACCTTTTATTAGAAAGGATCACAGGTTTAGATAGTGACCATCTTCAGAATTACTGACCCAGTATTCTTTTCCTTCAAATCTTGTCTTATGTTCTTATAAAGTTCACGAGCCAAGGGGCATGCCAGACCCAAGATGGACCAATGGAAGTTTTCCTGTTTATTTTCCAGAACTAGAATTGAGAAAGAGAGTTAAACTCTTTGGTGGTGGGAGCCCCAAGATTTACGACTGAGTTAAAGAGCAACAAAACGCCCTAGGAAAGGGAACAAGCTAATCTCCACAGAGAGATGAAGCCAACACAAAGAAAGACCCAGAGCCACAGGGAGCTCTGCTCCAGTCCTGGGCGTTAGCTGTCCGACAAGCCTGCTGAGATACTACTCTTCCCACCATCAGGCTGTTCAGCTTCCTTCAGAACAAGACACAATAGGGTCCTTCCAAATAATTCTCCTGTTTGCTTAGGGCAGTTTAAATTGGGATTTTGTCTTAATAAACAAGAGAGTTCTGAGTATACAAAAGCACCATGCTAATGCAAGGAACTTGCTAAATGGCAACTATTAATATTACTCTCAGATAGAATGTGATATTTCACATGAGACTATCTGAGAGTCGAAGGTTGTGATCCATCTTTTTGAAAGAGCCTTGTCAACAAGCTCGTTAAAGCCAGGAATGTTGGTGTATACCTACAATCCCAGCTACTTGGAGGTGGAGGTAGGAGGGTCACAAGTTTGAGAAGAGCCTGAGCAACTCAGCAAAACCCTGTCTCAAAATTTTAAAAAAAGGGTCAGGATAACCTCAGTGCAAGGCCTTGGGTTCAATTCTCAAAACCACGAAAAGAAAAACACAAAAAAACCCCACAAGCAAACAAAACCAGTAATGCTCAGTAGCTACAGGCACATTTAGAAGAGTGGTTGCTGGATGAGCAGTGGGTGGGTGGTAGGGTGACATTTTTAAACCATGTTGCATGCTTCAGAAAACGTTTAAATCTTTTTGTTCATTCCTTCAGTAAAAAGTGAGTATCCGCTAAATGCACTGTGCTATACACTGAGAGAAAAAGAGCACAGAGGACATGTCTTTAAAGAGCTTGAAAAAAATATGTATAAGAAATACAAGTAACTGTAAGATACGAATGACACAGGAGATATGAATAAAGAATCAGCTGGGCATGGTGCATGTAGGAGGATCTTTGCAAGTTCAAGACCACTGTGGGCCACAAAGTAAGCTCAAGGCCAGCCTGAATTGCATAGCAACATCCTGTCTCAAAAAGACAAACGAATCACTCAGCATCATTTGGTAAGTCAGAGAATTCTCAAGAGAGCAGAAATATTGATGGCTACCCCATCTGCTGAGCCCTAAGCAGGGGCCCAGGTGACAATCCACACAAGGCAGACACCTAGGGTTACATAGCCTCTATTTATGGAAAGTCCCTTCTTCTGACACTACAGGTCATTATTCTAGTAGCACAGGGAACTGTTGCTATGGAAATAGCATCCCCTGCTGGAATAGTGGTACTTTAAGAAACCTTCCCAACAGCCTCAAAGCAGCCCATTCTCCACAATGATGCCAAATAGTAGTGGAAGCTACAGGGCTCTCACAGCCATAGATGGCTGCATGTGGACAACACTGTGCTTCTCTGTATCCTACAACACACACTAGATACCCTCTGTGTCTGGTAACCTTGGTCAGATGCCAGATGGGTTCCCATCAATTGAAAATCACTGGTGTTAACATTAATTTCCCCCATAGTCCATTCAGAAACTTTAAGGATAAAGAGGCTTTATTTAAAGCACAGAGTTCTTTCCAAGTTTATGAGCCAAAAGAATGTAAAGAGCAAAGGGTGTAATTCTCACCTTATTTGTTAAAATGCTCTGTTCCACGTAAGTTACTTTTATTTATGATTTCTGCAAACCACATGCACTGAAAATGTGAACCAAAGAGCTCATTTTTATTGTTTTTAGGAGACAAGCGAGAAGTTAAAATCACAAGACAAGGCTGGGACACACATTCAGCAGTGCCCAAACAAGACTAAACATTAATATTTTAAAGTTCTGCTTATATCTGTTATCACCCATAGCTTAAAACACCTTAGCCCTAAAATAGCTGGGGGTGGTGAATGCCTCCCATGCACAGCTTCCCTTGACGAAACAGAACCCTGGAAGAGGAGTGCACTTAAAGCAGCAACTCCAAATGGCAAGAGAAAAGGAAACATTTAAGCAAAAGCTTCAGCTGCTTTTGCTGCATAAAAGGTAGAGAAACTCAATACTTTAGGAAACGGGCACATTTAAAGTAACAGCTTGTCCAAGTTTAACGAAAGACCACTTCCCACAAATAGCTCCAGCTTCCAGCTGCCAATTTACCTCATCTAATTCCCCAAATCTTACTATGACTTCTAATTTTAGTTACTTGTAACTTTCATTTATATTAAAGGTCTTCATTCAGGAGAAGACAGCCTTTTGTCATGACACGTACATGGTCCTTCCACTGATTTTTAGGGACACTGTCTATACCCACTGTTCTTTCGGCTGTGGATGACCTTGGGGCTTCTGATGAATGGCTTGCTTTCTTCCTATTTCACTTATTCTCTTCAGCACTCAATAGCTCCTGTATTGTCAGTACGCAGGTGTGCAGTCGACACACAATTCTTTTTTCATCCTTGGCTTCTCTGCCCCGTTCAGTTTCTTTATTATGCTGACAGAAACCCAGCTGGGGAATTAGGCCATGGTCACTGGCCACAATTCAGATTCCTGGTGAGCTAGTTAGCTTTTCAGGTTCTACAGTGAAAAAAAGTAGCTCCAAAATCTGTTGTTAAATGTCTGTCATTGTTTAAAATGAAAATTAGGTATGGACAAATATGTATCATACTGCTCACCAGAAAACCTGGATCCATGACTGGCCATTAGTGTGTGCAGAAAGCAGACTCTGAGCCTGCTTTTCATCTACAACATGGAGTAAACAACATTCACATTGCCTAACTTACATCTTTGGGAGAGCCAAGTCAAGTAACACAGGCAACAATACTTGGGAAAGTGAAAAATAAGCATATTGCTCTTGCAAAAGAACATGAGTATTAAAGGTCCAGACAAATGTCTCAAAATGTATACGCTGCAAATGAAACTCAAAATGTATCTTTGCTTACAGTGAATCAATCACAAAAGACACAATAAACTCCCGACAGCACATTCTTAATTTGAGTGACCTGAAAAATTCCAGGGCTAACAAGAGGTACTAGAACCTGCCTGCAAGATGCTCATTTAGTCACCAGGAGTCTCTTAAAATCCGAATTTCCAAGTATGCAACTTTAAAAAGTACAGATTTCTGAGTTAACAGAAGCAGTACTTAGCCTAGGTTATGGCAATGGTGTTATTACAGGAATAAGAGTAAGCTATCCTCTTGTACAACTGAGAACAAAAAAAAAATTCAAGCATGATACCAAGACAAGGTTAGCAATTAGGTCTGAGTAAAGGCCCCTCAATTCACCTCTTCTGCTTTATAAAGTATTTATACCATCAAATTTTTGTTAGAAGGCACATCTGCAGAAGAAATGTCTTCCTTCTAACTGTGGATTGTAATGAGATTGGTACTAATATAATTCATCTAACACTCATTCTAGGCTTCACAATTGGGCCTACAGATGAATCTAGCAACTGCTCAGAGTCCATAATACAATGCTGCTTTGGTTCATAAACTTAGTTTTTTATACAAGTTTGGAAAAGATAGCCACATTTTGCAGGAAAGATGCCCCAAGTCATGTTTGTCATCTGATGCAGAGTTTGCCCAAAAAAAAAAAAAAAATTTGCCAAATGCTTCTGTTTCAAACAAAAGCACCGAAAACTAAGGTACTCTGTACAAGAGGGAAACAAACCAGGCACCATACAGAGGATGAGAAGTTTCTTGTGTACTTTAAAATGCAAATCTAGATGAGTGCAGAACGCCAAACTCTCAACAGATTGAAAAAAATATTCTCTCTTGTTTTTCAAAATTAATCTCCTTCCACAGGAGTCCAATATAGAGCAAAGGAAATTTTATAGCTTTATCACAGACTCCTGAAAACAGAGAGATATTAATGGAAATGCTGACAGAACAACTATAATACTCAAATCATGATGTTCTAAATATTTTACTTCCACAGGCAGAAGAGGGAAAAGGAAAAAGAAGTTCAAGTTCTTACATGACAACAGCTTCAAATTCCCAACCACTGTTCTAACACATTTAAATTTTAAATGGTTTTTTATATCAAGGACTTGAAACCTGGAAAGCTCTGTCCTGTCAGCAAAAATATTACAATTTTTCTAATGCTCAACTTCAAACTGTGGATGGAATCTTTTCTTTTTTTTTCACAACTTTTAACTACTAGCAATCAAAAGCAAAAGTGACCTGGGCAGTAGCCAGAGTAGTTACAGTAGTGATGAACGGCGTTCTCCTTTGCAGACACAGATACTAGTTTAAACTTGTGATTGCTTTTAACATGGAAACAAGGAGATGGCAAAAACTGTTTGCCTTGCCCTTCCTGGCTCCTAAAAAATGCCAATTTACATGCAGATGGCTCAGAAAAATAATGAACTTCAGTATTTCTTCTTGGCACACTATTTTCCTAGAATTATTTTCAATAATCATATTACAGACTAGTGGGACTTGTGCTTCTAAGGTCTGGAAGGAAATAGTTCAGCTGCTGAACTTAAGTAAATAAAAGAAAAATTCAGGATTTTGTTTTTCTGGTTTTTGAGACCAGATCTCACTATGTAGTTCAAGCTGGCTTTGAACTCACTACGTAGCCCAGGCTGGCCTCAAACTTGCGGCGATCCTCCTTCCCCAGCCTCCCAAGTGCTTGAATTACAGATGTGCATCACCATGCCCAGCTTTTCATGATAGTTTTATTAGATGTGCCCAAAACATCTCCTGTTATTTGGCACTAACTACAAAAGTGTAAGATTCTATAGATTACCTGAAACACACATTCTGTACAAATTCAATGAAGGCAAAATGAGACGTACGCTTACGTTTCCAAATTCTGGGTCTAACTAGCAAGATAATGTCTTGTTTTGCTGTGATGAGGATCAAAACTGTAGCCTCACACACCCTATAAAAGCACTCTACCACTGAGACACATACACCCCTACACCCTCCAAAAGATAGATATATTACAGTTCAGAAAAACATGGAAAATGTTTCCAAAGAGATCAAGTAATTGAATGACTAAAACTTATCATATGGTTCAGTAATTCCACCTGCAGGTATTTGCTGATAGGAACTGAAAGTAAGGACTCAAATAGATACTTGCATGCCAGTATTCATAAGCTATATTGTTCATAAAACCACAAGGTGGAAACAACCCAAGTATCCATGAACAGATGAAAAACAAAACACAGTAAACCCATACAACAGAGTATTGTTTAGCTATAAAAACGAGTGAAGTTCTAAGCCAGGCATGGTGTTATACACCTGTAATCCTAGCTACTCAGGAGGCTGAGACAGGAGGAACAAAAGATTAAGGCCAGCCTGGAAAACTCAGCAAGACCCTGTCTCAAAATGAATAAAATAAAATAAAATAAAATAAAATAAAATAAAATAAAATAAAGTAAAATAAAAAGGTCAGGGATGTAGTTCAGCACTCCCTTGGTTCAATCCCCAGTAACTGGGGGTGGGGGGAGATAAAGTTCTGATATAGGCTACAACACAGATAAAACACTGAGGAAAGAATCAAAGTGAAACAAAAGCTCAAATATTATTGGATTACATTTATATGAAGAATATGCTCTAGAGTAGGCAGATTCACTGGGATAGAGAATAAATTAGAGGTCATGGGAGGACAGGGGCACTATTTCTTAGGCAAGTGCTCTACCACTGAGCTATATCCCCAGCCCATTCTATTTCTTAATGATTTTAGAGTTTTGGTTTAAGAAGATGAACAAATTTCAGAAACAAAAATAGTGAGGGTTGCCAGGTGTGGTGGCGCAAACCTGTAACCCCAACACTTGGGAGGCTGAGGCAGGAGGATTGCCACGAGTTCAAGGCCAGCCTGAGTTACATAGTGAGACCTTGTGTCAGATAAATGAACAAAAAATAGTGAGGGCTGCAAAATATTGTGAATATAATAGTGTCACTGTACATTTAAGGAGGCTAAAATGATAAACTTTATATAATAGGTATTTTATACAATTTTAAAAAATGAATAATGTACTTTATCAAAAGACATTCAAAGACTACTTTACAAATAACAACAGCTGGGCACAGTGATAACAACAGCTACTTGGGAGCCTAATGCAGAAGGGTTGCAAGTTGAAAGCTAGCCTAGACAGCCAGGCATGGTGGTTGCACTCCTGTAATCCCAGCATCCGGGAGGCTGAGACAGGAAAATCACTGCAAGTTCAAGGCCATCCTGGGCTACATAGTGAACTCAAAGCCAGCCTATACTACATAGTGAAACCCTGTCTCAAAGAAGAAAAGAACAGAATATAACAGAAAAGAAAAGAAAAAAAAAGCCTAGAAAATTTAGCAAGACTTGGTCTCAAAAAAATAAGCCAGTCATGATAGCACATGCTTGTAATCCCAGCACTTGGGAGACTGAGGCAGGAGGATCGCCATGAATTTGAGACTAAGCTGGGCTACATAAGCAAGTTCAAGGCCATCGTGCACTACATAGTAAGATGCTATCTCAAAAATACATAAATAAATACACAAAAAAAAAGTAAATAAAAAGGACTGGGAATGTAGGTCAGAGGTATTGTGCTTGCCTACCAGGGTTCAACTCTAGATTCAACCACGGTATCACAAAATAAACAAAAATAGCAACTTTTCCCCAGTGCTGCCAGCCATCTCTGCATGCTAAGCCTTTTTGGTAGAACAGGCAGCAGAATAAGGACTTGTATGGGATATGTGCCACGTACGTGGGCCCATCCAGTCCTGCCACTCCACGGCAGTGATAATTGCAGCCTCCCCTTCGCCCCACTCTAAAATGCAAGAGATGAGCCCAAAGTAGCATTCAGAAAAAAGCCATGCCTTTAAGTACTCTCATTCTCAGATAACAAAGAACTAAAAGAAACTCCAAAAAGACAGAGAAGTAATAAACTAGAAGAGGAAAAGACTAGAACTGAGAAGTCTAAGTGCAATCCTTTGCAAAATTCTAAAAAATAGTCCTGACTTGTTTAATCCAGGAAGAAAAACAGGAAGTACAACACTAAGACTAGAAACAGAATAAACAAACAGATTTACAAAGGATGACTAAACTTAGACATTTGAGTGAAATTATTTTCAAGAATCTACACATAATAAAATTAACTCAAGAAGTAGGAAATATAAATATAACCACAGAGCATTTTCATTCTCAGAGGATAGAACCCCCAGGCCATAAGCAGGTTCTCTAGTAGGAACAAGCAAACCTAGAGCTACTTTAAATCAAGGCAGTGGAGGTGGACAAGCCGTGGAGATGATGGAAAAAGCACAGCATCTGACAGATGCCTGGACGAACAAACTGGGAATGTGGATATATCAAAGGGGCTCATCGTAACGAGCAGCAGCAGCTTTGCCACCACTTACTAAGCACGATTGAGCCTAACACTGTACTAGGTATTTAAAATATTTTAATTTTAATTCCTCAAAAATAGAAATCCTGTTTGACCTAACTAAGTATTTTCCTCAAAGAGTTCAAGACATCATATTACAGTGATACATGCATACCCACATTTACAGCAGCCCAAGTCACTACAGCTAAAGCTTGAGTTCAATAGCTAAAGCTGTCTATCAACAGATGAATGGATAAAGAAAATATGGAATTTATACACAATAGAGTACTACTCTGCCATAAAGAAGGATAAATTTGAGTCATTTGTAGAAAAATAGATCCATCTTGAGACTATGTTAAGTGAAATAAGTCAGACACACAAGCTTAAATAGTACATGGCTTCCCTTACACGAGAAACCTAAAGTATAAAGAGCAAAATAAAAGTCAGTAACAATGTCAAATTATCCCAATTTTGGGCAATTTAAATAAAATGTTCAGTTTTTCATTATCCATAGAGGAGAAAAAAAGATAAATGTTTGGATTGCTCAGGCACAATGAACAGAACAGAGCATGACGGGTTGGTCAGACCAAACACTGTCACACTATAGGACTAAATAATTAATAGACCAGTCCTTGTCTCAACTGCAGTCAACTGTGGTCTAGACCTCTACGATGAAAATTATATCACTCTGAGAAAGGAGACTGAAGAAGATATCAGAAAATGGAAAGATATCTCATGTTTCTGGATAGGCAGAAGCAATATAGTTAAAATGGCTACATTCCCAAAACTGATACATAGATTTAATGCAATCTCAACCAAAATACCAACAACATTCATCACAGAACTGCAGAAAACATCCAAAAAATTCATATGGAACCAGAAAAGACCCAGAATAGCAAAAGCAATCCTGAGTAACAACAGTAAAGTAGGAGGCATCACAATCCCAGATTTACAGTTACACTACAAAGCTACAGTGATAAAAAAACAGCATGGCACTAGCACAGAAACAGAATTATAAATCAGTGCAACAGAATAGAGAAAGCGGAAACAATTCCAGACACATTCAACTATTTGATCTTCGACCAAGAGGCCAAAAATACACACTGAAGGAAAGACAGCCTATTTAATAAATGGTGATGGGAAAACTGGATATTGTATATACATGCAGAAGATTGAGTCTAGACCCATATCTCACCATGTACTAAACTAAAATCAAAATGGATCAAAGACCTAAATGTTAGAACTAAAACAATTTATCTGTAAGACAAAGTAGGTAAAACTCTTGAAGACATAAGTATAGGCAAGGACTTTCTAAACAGAACCCCAATGGCACAAGAAATAGCACCCAGAATCAGCAAGTAGGATCATATCAAATTTCAAAACTTCTGCACATCAAAGGAAACAACCAGTAGAATGAAAACACAACCCACAGAATATAAAAAAAAAATTACCAACTATTCCTCAGACATAACTCAAAAAATTAGGCCCCCCAAAATAAAAGGCCCAATCAAAAAATGGGCAACTGAAATGAATAGACACTTCTCAGAAGAAATATAGATGGCAAATAAATACATGAAAAAATGTTCAACATCACTGACCATTTGAAAAATGCAAATTAAAACAACACTGAGCTATCTTGCTCCAGAAAAAATGGCTATCATCAAGATATCAAATAATAACAAATATTGGTGAGGTTATGGAGAAAAAGGAACCATTCTACATTGTTGGTGGGAATATAATCTAGTTATAACCACTGTGCAAAGTAGTACAGTGATTCCTAAAAAAACTAAAACTAAAAATTCCATTTGACCCAGCTATTCTGCTTCTAGGAATTTTTCCAGAAGAGTCATCATCTTACAGTAATACATGCATATTCCTGTTTATAACAGCCTGATTTATAATAGCTAAATCTTGAAAATAGCCTATATGCTCATCAACAGATAAATGGATAAAGAAAATGTAGCATTTACACACAATGGAGTACTACTGTGACATAAAAAAGGATGACCTTAGGTAAATAGATGCACCTCGAGACCACAACGTTAAGTGACATAAACCAGACATACACGTTAAAATATCACATGGTTTATCTTAAGAGAAACCCAAAATATAAAGAACAAAATCAAGGATAGATAACAGGGAAGCAGGGAGATCATTTTCAAATGTGAAGCGGAAAAGAGAGGGTGGGGGAAAGAAGGAAGGGAAAAGGGATTTAAAAAGAAAGAAAACACGGAAACAGAACTTTTTCAAATGGGAACAAGAGAGCGAGCAGAAAAGGATGGGAGGAGAAGAGGACAAAAGAGAATTAAGATGTACAAATACCCTATGATAAATGTAATCATTATATACTAACAAAAATTTTTTAAAGAGCAGAATTACAGCATTACACAGAAGCATATTGCCTTAGAGTTTGTAGCATGTGATGGAAAAATAAAGGAAACTCAGAAAGTGTAAAAAAAAAAAAATTGTGATCTAGAAAGAGGCAAAACATTCACTTGGGGCCAGGCATGTAATCCCAGTGCTTGGGAGGCTGAGGCAGGAGGATATTGCAAGTTGGAGACCAGCCTGGGCTACAAAGTGAGCTTAAGGCCAGCCTAAACTGCATAGTAAGACCCTGTCTCAAAAAGATGAAAAAAAAAAAATTCACTTGGAGGCTGAGGCAGGAGGATATTGCAAGTTGGAGACCAGCCTGGGCTACAAAGTGAGCTTAAGGCCAGCCTAAACTGCATAGTAAGACCCTGTCTCAAAAAGATGAAAAAAAAAAAAAATTCACTTGGATTCAAGTTGTCAAATAAAGACAAGCCAACTTTGACCTCTGCACCAGAAAAAAAGAAACCCCACTGAGGGTGTGGTGGCCAGGTCCAACCAAAACTAGGGGCACCAGTGCTACAAAAGGCTGAGCCGTAAGCCAATTCTGGGCCTGCCTCACAATCACAGTGCCTTTGCACTCTCAGTTAGGGCCAGACCTTACCAGTTTCTCAAGTTTATGTTGTCTGAAAGTGTTCTGAACAGTATAATTTAAAAGAAAGTTTGGAAAAAACAAACCTGGTACAGTGGGGTGTGTCTGTGGTGCCAGCCACTCAGCAGGCTGAGGCAGCAGAATCACTTGAGCCCAGGAATTTGAGATCAGGCTGGGCACTATAGCACCATGCCACTCCCTCCTCAAACACACACACACAAACAAATAAACAGAAATACCCTCCCATTCCCAGCCACTGAAAGGAAAATGTGAGCTTATACTTTACAAGCCCAATCATTTTCGAGGAGGATGTTTTAGAAAAAGAAAGCAAGTGGTAAAGGCCATTTTGTTCAAACTATTTATGGTGACTTAAAACTAATGCCATTTATTTTCTTTAATATTCATCACTCAGTGGGCTTCATTTTCTTCCCAAGACAGAATGAGAGAAAGGGTAACTTTGAAGTGATGGAGGATAAAATATAAACCCTCTTGCTACCTAGTGAGCTGACAATAACAAATTCATAATCCAACATCATGAAGATCGGCCCTCTGTTGTGAAGTCTCACCACCTACCACCTCCAGAGAACAGTTTTTGTTATAATGTTTAAATGAGAGGAAGCGCTAATTTTTATGATGAAAAGCAAGGAATACTTTCCCCTTGCAAGGCAACAAACTTTGCTGATTTAGTTAATAAATCTGTATGATACCTCTATGAAAACTGAAGCAGGCAGATATTTTTAGCCTCCTTTCTGGGAAAATTAAGGCAAAAAGATGAAGAAACATGGCCCTGAACAATAATTGAAGACAGGGGGAAGTCCTGTATTTTCTAGGCCTGGCATTTTGTACTAAAGTGAGCCTGAGAAAGAAGAAATAGGATGTCTGTAACTGCACCAATGGCTTTGAACATGCCCCCACAAACAAGTTTTCATCTACAACCTGAATGAAGACAGAAGGAGTGGGGTCTGGGAAATCTGCTAATGATAAAATGGAGAGGTCAGTAAAACTTTGAAAGGATTTGAAAGGCTGAAAACAATCAAGCAAAACCAGCAAGATAAAACCAACACATAAAGTTTGGTACTTTATTTCAAAGAATCTCTTGCACAAATAGAGGAGAAGAAAGTTTTAATGAAGTTCATATGAAAAAGACTTGGGGCAGTACTACAAACTGTTGGCCCACAAATGCGTTTTGTTTGGCCTTTGTAGTATTTGTGAAAAACACTAAGCCAACATTTCAAAATTGGGAGAGGAACATAAAAATCATAATTTCTAGCTTTTCTTGAAAAACTGACAGATCTGACCAGGTCAGATTAGAACTGAGCAGCTGTCCTCTTCAGAGATGGTGTGCACTCCCTGTGGATGTATATGGAGTGTACACTAGCTGCTCGAGCCATTTAGGGTACTTCCTTACTCCTACGTGCATCTCTCTGTAACTCTTTACCTGGGGGTCTCAGGTGATCCCAAAGTCAAAATAAGCCCAGGATGTGACACAGCTGCCAAAAATCTCACCAAACCCCATGCAACTGAACAACAGTATCTATCTCAGTGGCTCCGAACTTCTGAAGAATCAAACGCAACTCAGAATTCAATGACTCTTCTCTCTAGAAATATGTTTACGCTTATAAACATTTATAATTAATGCCAGGAAATGGACAGAGCCCCTGAATAACCCCCGCTGAGAAGGTGTCCCTCTATGTCCACAGAGTATGTCTACTCCTGGAAATTACACTTTATGAGGGTATCTAGAGCTGGGGATTTAGCTCAGGGGCACAGAACCTGCCTGGCAAGGGGGAGGTCCTGAGTTCAAGTCCCGGTCAGCCACCCCCCACACACACAAAGAGGATAGGGAGAGCAAAGCAACCAGAACTATAAAGGGTCTAGAAATTATAAAGTTCAGCAAACTTAGAATAGCTAGGTTGGAAAAAGAATGCTTAAAAAGGAACATAATAACTATTTTAAATTTCAGAAGTAGTAATAAGGAAAACGGATTAGTCTCACATTGGTCCAACTGGCAGAACTAAGATCAATGGAAAGCTACAATAAAGTCTATTTTACCATCTCAGTTGAATCCAAGAAAGAAGTTTCTTATAATGAAAGCTATACAAAACTGGAATAGCCTGGCCTATCAACCAATGAAGTTGTGTGCGCCCTATCATTGTACGTATCCAAGCTTCTATAGGGTAATGAGATGTCAGAGAAGGTATATAAAGAATTCCCAAATTGTGGGGAGCTTACACTACAATTAGCCAAGGCTTCTTCCAAATCAAAGTTTGAGAGAGCAGACTTGCAAAGGGCAATAATAGTTCTCTTCCCCTCCCAAACTTGGGTCATGCTTCAATCAAAGAAAGAGCCACACTGCAGCCATGCTGCACTCAAGAGACAGAAACCCAAAGGCTGAGCCTCACTTGGGGATTCTCAGTGAGCCCCTGGGAATTGGTAAAGGTTGGTTACTCACACAATTTCACAAGCCTTCTGTTCACCTTTCTTCCTACCTACCCTTCAAGTTGTCCATCTTAATTTTGGGGAAGCTGTATAAATTTCATCGAATATCAGATCTTATACTTGTTGAATTGACTCATTTTATCCACAAAGTTTCAAACATATGGGCATTTAATTAAAGCTGTGGACTGATGACTTCAATAGATAAAAATGTGGAGGATTCAGTGCCATATTAACTTTGTAAGAGAATCAGTCTGGTTAGAAGAGGTCACAAACTAGATCAGTTCAAGTTGGTCCACAGAGGTGGTGGTCAATAACCAAAGACACTCCAAAATATTTAGCAAAGTGCTACCCAAGCGGCTGGTATTCTACAATTTCTTTTCTTTTTTTTTTTTTTTTTTGAGACAGGGTCTTGCTATGTAGTTCAGGCTGGCCTTGAACTCACTTTGTAGCCTAAGCTGGCCTTAAACTCACAGTGACTCTCCTGCCTTAGCCTCCTGAGTGCTAGGATTACAGACATGCAACACCATGCGCGGCTTCTAACGATTTCAAGAAACTAAAGAAATGGTCTCATTGTGTCTTCAATTTTGAACTCACTCCTCCCCAGAAATAATTTTTAAAAAGAATTTTTAAAAACTCTTCTGCTGTCTATAACACGAAGTAAACACATTCCCCTTTATTACAGATTTTAAAAAGCACATCTGCTCTAACTGAACACAATTAAGATTAAATTTATGAAAGGAAAACTTCCTTTCATTCCATGTTGCGGCTCCTGAGTGTTTCTCAAAAGCTGAGGAAACAAGTTCTGAAAGCAAACTGTTCCCGTGTTCCAAGGAAGAGGGGAGCATGGGGCCTCTTGACCTATAAAAATCAGTAGTTTGGAACATCTGTAATTCTCCCAAGTCTATGCCAGTCAAATACAGACTCCCTTCAGCAAACCACCAGCCAGCTGAGGCTGAAGAGTAAAGCTTTCTACCCTAGGAGCTGACAAAGACAGGACCCAAAAGCTCCCTGAAAAAAAAAAATCTCAACCTAAGCTTACATTACAAACTGCTGGCAAAGTCAGATGGAGGGGATGACAGGAAAAGCAATTACTTCTTCTGGGCTTCCTCTCTGTCTGGATTTTAAGGAGACGAATACAAAATTCCATCACAGATTGAAATGCGATCTAAACATTCTTGAAAATGTGGTCTTTCTGAAATGTGACCTGCTTTGCTGCAGCAACCTGTAACCCGTTACCACGTGAAGGTGGGGAGCAGGACATCCCTGCAGCCTGCCTATTTCCACGCCTGCCTCTTCAGTTCTGCTACTTCATGACCCTGGGGTTAAATGTTAGTAACTAAAAAATGTATGTCCACAGAGCAGGACCCAACAAAAAGTCCTGATGAACTACTTTTTTTTTTAAATTTTATTTTAAAGACAAAAGAATGGAGACATATGAACCAGAAAAGCCATAAACAATACAGAAAATACAAAGTTATACAGAATATAGTAGGGAATTAGCACTGGATGTTGTATTACGTAGTTATCTTCACATTAGTTAACAGAAAAACATTAAAGGAAATACCAAATTATAGAGAAGATAGTAAGGAATTTGCACTGGATGTTGTATAATATAAAGTTATCTTCACTTCTGTTAATACAAAAACGATTGAGGAAATACAGAATTACAGAGAACATAGAAGGGAATTAGCTCTGGATGCTGTCCTACATAATGTTACCTTCACCTTTGTTATTCAGTTACACAGATGATGGCCCATTTGATCATTCAATTTTCTCTCCTCCCTCATCTCCGTTGCCCTACCACTCAATCAGTCATCTTCCCTGTGATAATAACTGTACTCCTGGGTTTATCTATATCCTTGGACTCTCGCCTTAGGAAGACATATAGCTGCCTCAGACTATACTATAACATACATGGGTGTGTACAAACTGCCATGATTGGAGGTGGGAAAGCACATATGCTCACAGCGGACTGCCCGGCTCCACCCTGTCGTTGTGCTATGGGTGGGGGCGGGTCCAGCCCATGAGGTGCCCTGAGTGGGGCCCTCAGCAGAGTAGCCACCGGGCCCACTGCAGAGCAGCCGCGGAGCAGCCACGGGGCCCACAGCAGAGCAGCCGCGGGGCCTGCTGCAGAGCAGCATCGGGGCCCACTGCGGAGCAGCCGTGGGGCCCACAGCAGCGCAGCCACGGGGCCCACTGAGGAGCAGCCATGGGGCCCACAGCGGAGCAGCCGCAGGACCCACAGCGGAGCAGCCGCGGGGCCCACAGCAGTGAACCACTTTATTCTCACAGTCTTGGAACTGTAAACACCTGAAACTCTCAAGTACAGTATTTTAATGTTTCTAGTGAGCCATTCTAAATGCAGGCTGACTCAAACTAAGCAGTAATGTTATTCCAAATAGTAGTAAGGCCGAACTATTCATGTACAAATCAAGGGTGGGGATGTAGCTCAGTGGTAAAGTGCTTTCTTAGTGTGGGTAAGGGTCAGGTTCCAGCCCCAGCATTAGGGAAATCAAAAAGTAAAGGATTCCCTATGCGAGAATTAAGCTTTAAAACCATTTCAAAGGAATACTCACACACTGATTAAATGGTTTTTATGATCAAGGACTTTTGTTTGTTTGTAATTAATAATTTCATATACACCAAATAATACAGTTTGAGTAGTATGTTATTGCATGTGGATTATACATACTGAAACACAAAAAAAGGAAAGACAGAGCTTTTTATCTTTGATGAGCTTAAAAACTACTGTAGTTAAGGGGACAAGATGTGTTCTCCAGGAGGTCAAGAGAGACCATACCAGCCAAAGGCAAAGCATAGTAGAGGGGTGTGAGAGCCCATAAGCAGACAGAACACACGTCTCAGTGAATGACACTGGGACCAATTTTCTCCTCTGCAGAGTGAAAGGAGTGGGCCAGACAAATTCTAATTCCTTTTAGCACTAAAACTGATCCTTTTGGTGTTATCCAAAAGAAGTAACCAGAAAAAAACCCCATAAAAGTAGTACTTGAGCTGGCCCTTAAATGGGTAAGATTTTGAAATGTGCCCACTGAAAGCAAAAGGATTAAAAAATTTCAGGCATGAAGAAGTATCTACGCATAGACCCAGGCGCAGCATGGTTCCAGAACACCAAGTCTTTGGCATGGGTAAAACACAGGAGGAGACAAAATCAGAAATACAGACTGAAGCCTTGAATGGTGAACAAAAGATCCTGAATTTCGTGTGAGAAGTCAGAAAGCCCTGAAGGTTTCTGAAGAAAGAGATGATGGGATCAGACATATACTAGAAAGGTTGATCAGCCAGGAGTGTTGGCGAGATACCCTGTTCCTCTTTATTACCTCCAAGGGCCCCATTTACCTGGGGCATGGCAGCTAGAGAAGCAGTGCCCCATGGGAGAGATCCTGGTGGACAAAACCAAAGCAATAAGGACTAAGGGCTATGCAATGGGATCCCAATAATGAGATTCTTTCTAAGAACCCAATATGTCTACAAATAAATAGGCCAACAGCAGAAGACTATTAAGAGGAAAAAAAGTAATAAAAAGAGAGAGGTGGATAAAATTAAAAATGTAAAAGAGAGACACACAACACCTGTGAGTCACTAGAGAAGGAAACAGACATAATAGAGATCAGAAAATCTCCACATAGATCACACCCTTCCCCTCACCTCAAATCTAGGCAGCATAATGAATATTTTCAGAAATCACCTACACTAAAAAACTCAAAGGCAGCAAATAACAGAACTGAGGCAATTGCAGTGGTGCACTCGTGACCTAATCGAATTAACACTGGAAAGGGAGAACCAGACACAGTCAGAGGAAGGCTAGAAAGGCATGCTCAGCATTTCTGTTATGACAGCAATTTCTGAAATATGATGCCTAAACACAAGAACAGAATCCAAATAAAAAAGAAAATGGCTAATAGATAACATCTGGCCTCTCAATCACAGAAGAATATCTCCTTCCCACACACTATTTTTTCCCTTTGTTCCCCTCTCAACAGCTTTCCTTGACTAGATCCAAAAAGACCTGTAAAACTATGAAATGAATCTACAGTTACCTGTTTGTTAGCAAGCAAGGTATAAGAAACTGTAGCTACCTCAGGCATCTTTCTTTTGCAGCAACAAAACAGCAAAACTGCAACAGAGCTGACAGACAAAAGCAGTGACCTCATTTAGCCACAGACACAGAATAAAGGAGGGCACGATAAACGTCAAACACTCAGGTGAAGGACAAGGAAACTTCGGTTTGCTCACGGCAGCCTGCAGGTCCCAGCACCAGCTGAGCTGTGCTGGAGTCTATGCTCCTGTCCAAGGAACACTGAGTGAAAACTCACGGCCACTCTGGGCAGCCTGGCCCGGCGGGTGCTGGGAGGGGTGGGAAAGTTGTATGTGGTTCCTGCTGTGCACGGGACACATTCACAAGAAAGTGTCTGCGAGCAGACAGATCAACATTTTCGCCACTTGGTGTTGGGGCTTAATGAACTCAGGGAAATGTAATCAGCAAAGAGGGACAAATTACTTACTTGCCTTCCGTCCTGCCCCACATTTGTTTGACCTCTTACAACAGTTCGAATATTGTCATCCAGTCTCCTAGCAAAAAAGTTAAAAGAATATAAATCAAATGCTCTCCATTTGGGTGGATCAAAACAAAAAAGTTAATGATTTATCCATCAATTTTTTGTTGTTGTTTTTTAGAGACAGGGTCTTAGAATGTAGTTCAGACTGGCCTTGAACTTGAAATGATTCTCCTGCCTCAGGCTCCCAAGTGCTGGGATGACAGGCCTGTACCACCACGCCCAGCTTATGTATCAATTTTTGCAGACTCCTTCTACTCATCCAGAAAACAAAGCAAGTGTGATGATAGAAGAATGAGGCCTTGGACCAGCCAGGTGTGGTGGTGCACATTTCTAATCCTAGCACTCTGGCAGGCTGAGGCACGAGGGTTGTGAGTTACAGCCCAGCCTGGGCAACTTAGTGATTTAGTGAGATCCTGTCTCAAAATGATGATGATGATAGATGGCGATTTTTAATGAAGAGTCAGAGTTCTCCAAAAGGACTGATAAAACTTTAGTACTATTCATGGAGTAAATCAGGACTGACAACAGGCATGGTGGTACATGTCTGTAATCCCAGCACCGAGGCAGGAGGATCACTGTGAATTTGATGCCAGCCTGGACTACACATCGAGTTTAAGGACAGCCTAGACTACACAGCAAGACCTTGTCTCAAAACAAAAACAAACAAAAAACAGAAAAAAAAAAAACAAGGAATGACAAAGTCGTAGAAGTTTTAAAGGGATAAACCTAAGAATTCAAATTACCACCACAAAATTCCTTTCTCTCAAGAGACCATGAAAGGGTTAAGCAGCCAGGGTGATATGAAATAGTACTTACTGATTATGTGTCCTGATATGCAACACGTACAAAACAGATGTATGGTTTCTGGATCCTCTTTTCCCTGAGGCTCAACAGAGGCCACAGAATGGCACCTCAACAGGAAGCATTTCTACCGGGCAATTTCATTTCTCATGAAAGGCATGGAAGTGAGAAGGTGATCATGGGATCATCAGGGAATTTCCACTTCTACGCAAAGCCTTGGATAATGTAGTGGTCTCTACTAGAATTGTTATAGCTAAAGTCCAACAAAACAGTAAGGAACTAGCTGGGCATGGTGGCACAAGCCTGTAATCCCAGCACTCAGGAAGCTGAGGCAGGAGGATTGCCACGAATTCAAGGCCATCCTGGGCTACATAGTGAGTCAGAGGCCAGCCTGAACTACACAGCTGAAACTTTGTCTCAGAAAACCAAAAAACAAA
This sequence comes from Dinomys branickii, assembly GCA_004027595.1. Lineage (NCBI taxonomy): Eukaryota > Metazoa > Chordata > Mammalia > Rodentia > Dinomyidae > Dinomys > Dinomys branickii. Next base: position 97,632 of record PVLD010003984.1, read on the forward strand.
ATAAAAATAAACTAAGAAAGAAAGGGAGGAAGGAAGGGAGGAAGGGAGAGAGGGAAGGAGGGAAGGAAGGAAGGAAGGAAGGAAGGAAAGAAAGAAGGAAATTCTGCATTTTTTTTTTTTTGAGACAGGTCTCACTATGTAGTTCAGGCAGCCATTCTCCTGCCTCAACCTCCTGAGTGCTGGGATTACAGGTGTGTGCCACCACAGCTGGACTTCTTTGCACTTCTAAGCCACCAATAAAAAAACACATTCACGGGGCAAGGATCTTCACTGAAAGACCCAAAGGTTAAAGGGTAAAAATTCATCTCTTGGATTCAAAATGAATACTTTCATCAAAAATTGAAAATAAACACAAAAACCCAAAACTATATCATGGGAAGTAATCTAAGGAAGGTAAGGAAATCAACCTATTTAAATAGTGAACTGACATTTGTTGATGAGTACTTTCCATATGTCACAACTATAAGGCAGAACAATTTCATTGGGCAGGAAGGACACTACTAGTCATCTGGGACAATCCCATTTTGGGTTAATTCCATTTAATCCTGGACCACAACCCAGGTCAACTAGCAGACCCACATTGTAAGCCAGAAGTAACCAGGAGATACACATATAAGCCCAGCTCCATATCTGACCTTTGACAATACAAAAAAGATAAATCTACTAGGGAAGGGAAATCACTAAAAAATATTATAGTGCTGTACATCTATAATTCCAGCACTCAGAGGCTGAGGCTGGAGGATCACCACCAGTTTGAGCCTAACAGGGGGAAGACTGTTTCAAAATTTAAAAAATTTAAAAGTTGATGGGGCTATAGCTCAGTGTAAAGGTCCTGGGTTCAAAGCCCAATACCAAAATAAACCCCCGAAACTTATAGAAAAGCTCTTGCCATTTACAATTAACTGTATTGAATGAGCTGTTACACCTTCTTTCCTTTTTTATGAATAACAAAGACTAGCCACAGAATAAAGTTCCTTGCCACAGGGCTCATATGGAAACCCAGATAAAAGAATTACTATTTTTTTTAATTTGAGGTTTCAGTGCTCTGCATGATTCCAATTATGCCTTCAAAGTGATTAAATTAACAATATACTTTTTGTTAACAATCATACAGGGCCAAGGATATAGCTCAGCAACACAGCGCCTGCCTGGCAAGCTCAAGGTCATGAGTCAAGTACCAGAACCACACACACACACAAAAATCATACAGTGTGACTTACCTTATTTTCAGTCTAATTTTGTTCACGACTTCATCTATATTTGCCAGAGACTAAGATAAAGAAAAAAAAAAGTGCCCTGCTGTTATTTCACCACCTAGATTTCCTCTCACAGGAAAATGATGAGCTATAAAGGTTATTTATGAAATCTCAATCAGTTTAATCTCACAATATTATATCATTATACAGCAGAAGTTGCAAACTACTGCCAAATCTTGCTCAGCATCTACTTTTTATAAATAAAGTTTTATTGGAACATATTTATTTACATATTGTCTATGATTGCTTTTTAGGCTAAAAGAGCAAAATTGAAAAGTTGTGACAGATATGGCATGACTTGGAAAGCCTAAAATATGTATTACCTATGTCTGCCGAAAGTTGCTAACTCACAGTATATGTATGGATTGTAACAAATTCATTAAAACAAAGAAAATGGATGAACTGTTACAACACCTAACAATCTGGGTAAATCTTACTAACACAATGTCATGAAAAAAGGCCAGAACCAAAGGCATATACCATACAGTTGCATTTATACAGTTCAAAAACGAGTCAAACTACTGTCTCATGTAAGCAGCGAACTTGGTGCTTATCTTTGGAGAAGGCAACGACTGTGAGGTAGCAAAAAAGGCCTTCTAAACGTGTTATTTCTTGATCTGAGTGGTGGTTACATGGCTGTACTCACTTAGTGAAAATTCATCAAGTTTTTCACTGTAGATCTGTATACTTCTCTATGTTACACTTCAACAAATAAATTTACTTTTTAAGTGTAGATATCCACTGGAAAAAAGTATGGAAGGATACATACTAGTAGGGATAATACACTAGAAGCTGAAATCTGCATTCGTAGTTTTAAATCAATGAAAAGGGTTTTGAAATTTTCCTTCTTTTGTCTATGAGTATTTTCAGTTACTCTTATTAACTATGTACTACTACAATTATAATATTTTTTGAAAGATAACGAGAAAACAAACAGGCCACTAGAGATGAGAAAGTGTGGGGAAAAGGTGCCGCCTAGTGGATAAGAGATGGAACAACTTCATAGCACCGTTTAACTCAAAAGTTTCAAAAATAGTTTTGCAAATCCTTTTCCTCTCAGAAGGAATTGGAAGTGGTACAGGAAGTGTGCTTTTAAATTGTTACCCACTGCCTCTGGTGGCAGGAGGAGGCTGGGGGTCTTCCGGGTGCAGTTCTGGTAAGAGAAACAGATCTCCAATGTTTGAGATATCATACTGGGCTGTTCACATCTTGTTACTATTCTGATGGACCCAATAGTTACTGAGGATTTTCAGAGGTCCAGAGTAGTCTGGGGTAAGGATGAATCTCAAAAGAGAAACTACTTTAATTGAGGAATCCAGTTCAACTGGATTCAATTCAATTCTTTTAAGTCGGTCACTTCTAAACTGGACTGGGTATAACTTAAATCACTACCACCAATGTTAATAGACCCAGGTGTCAAGGACCTGAGGTCTGGCCTACCTCTACTACTACTAATTTGCTGGAGGGAAAGCTGTTCAACCTCTCTTTTTCTATTTTGTCATATGCAAAAGAGGCATAACAGTTCCTGGCTTGCCTAACTCTGCTGGAGTCCATTTTAAAATAAATCTCTCTTTGGTATTTAAAAAATGTTAGTATTTGGGAAGTCATAAATTCTCTGTACTATTCTCATATCTTTTCTGAAAATATGAACTCCTATCAAAATTATATAATTTATACACATATATAAAATTATATTATTGTAATAAATGACTTTAATTACAAATATAAAATATTTGCAAGCTGGGCATGGTTGCCTATTCCTGTAATCCCAGCATTCTGGGAGGTTGAGGCAAGAGGATCACAAGTTCAAGTCCTGCCTGGGTAACTTAGTAAGACCTGTCTCAAAATTTAAAAATTATTAAAAATGGGGGGTGGGGGGCTGGGGATATAGCTCAGTGGAATAAGCGCTTGCCTAGCAAGCGCAGGGTCCTGAGTTCGATCCCCAGTACCGCAAAAAAAAAAAAATAAATAAAAATAAAAATAAAAAAATGGGGGATGGGAATTTAGCTCGGTGCAAAGGCCCTTGGTTCAATCTCGGTACGGCGGGGGGCAGGGAGGGGAGAGTAAACTATTCAAAATTGTTAAAACATGTACAGCAGCAAAAATTAAGATAGTAAAAGATGATAAACTAGAGATAGTGGCACATACTTATAATCCCTGCACCTGAGAGGCTGAGGCAGGAGGATTTTGAGGCCATCCTACACTATAAAGTGAGGCCCTAGCTTTAAAAAAAAATAAAGAGTATATAGAAGTGATGGTGAACTGAGCTTTCAATGATACAAATAGCCCGCTGTGGCATGCATGTCAAGGGTTGCCACCACTGGTATAGAGTAAAATCCAAGGGCCCCTTTCACAGGGGCCTAAATCTGAACTGCCTGAACCTACCTCCACCTGTTCTCTTTCCCAGAGGTAATGACTCTGAGCCAGTTCCTCTTCTACTTTCTCACAGATAGTCGATGTGTTAAAAGGATACCCATAAGTATACTACACCATGTTTTTTTACACTTAAACAATATTACTTGGAGGTCACTCCACATCAGTAAATATTAGTTGTACACTCCTTAAATTTAATAATCCTTAGACATGGAGTGGCTAGGCTCTACGAATTTTTCTAAGAGGAATAATCCAGAATATTTACAGTCAATCGCATTTAGGAAAGAAAAGACATGGAGACACTCTTAAGGGCCTATTAGTAGAAAAGGTAAATGAACTAGGCTGTATGTATCTAGTGGGCCTTTTCAACACCCCTAGAGACCTTGGTCAGGGAAGTTACGAAACATCAGAAAAGATTGCTTCTGATCCCATACTAACATGGGAGAGGCATTTCTTAAATATTAGGTACTCCAGGACTATAGTTATTAAAAGAACAGAAAGAAATACCCTAGAAATATAATAATCACCCTGACTGTTAGATAGATTCATAGGCAACTGCTTTTCCTCCGTTTTCCAGATTTTCTACTGAGAAAGCAAAAGGGAAGGGTACAAACATGTAACATGGGTTTATCCTGAAACTGTTCCGGACACTTCTCAGAAAGTACTCCCCTTAATCCGCTAAGCCGTACTAGGCAAACTATTATCCTCCTCGATGCTAGGATTGGAGAAATAGCCTTAAAAGGATGGACACTGTCTGAGGTCATGGAGATGACCTGCCGCATAGCTGGACTCAGCGAAGTCTGTCTGACGCCAAGATCTCTGCTCTTCCCCTCCTGCAGTGGTTCATTTATCTGTTGTTATTTTGGGGTTTTCTGTTGTTGTTGTTGTTGTTGTTTAAAGAACAAGTTCCTGCTATGTAGCCCAGGCTGGCCTCACACTCATGACCCTGCCTCAGCCTCTCAGCTGTGGGGACTACCGGTGTGCACCCTGCATCTGTGCCATGGTTCTTTTTCTCCAGCCAGAAACACCAGACAGATGAACCCACTCCTGCCTCCCTTGGCAGGAGTCCTCACTGCACTGGAGTGGGAGAAAAGCCCCACTAGAGTCCGGATGGGCTACTCAGGTGGAGGTGGCACGTGCTCTCTTTGAGAATCAATCCTCTGGTTTAATTGTAATGGTTGTATACTTCTTACTGTATAGCTTTCCAAATGCTTTAGTTATTGAAAGATATTTCTTGATTTTGATGATAACTCATGCTGATTATAGAAAATATAGAACATAGGTAAAATCATCCTATGCTCCCAGGAGAGTTCAACCACTACTGGTATTTGTGTATGCTGCCTTCTCTGTTTCTTCTATGAGGGCTGGGGATATAGCTCAGTAGCATAAACACCTTATCTGGCAAGGTCCTGAATTCAATTCCCTATACCAAAAAAAAAAAAAGTATGTTTCTTCTGTGAAAATGTACAGTGCTTTAAAAAATAAATTGAGATAATTTGGCTTTTTTTCCCCACTTAATAATATAGACGCAGAGCTTTCTGAGGTGTTATTGAAAGTTCTTTTAAACACTTCCCTTTTTAAAAGTTTTTAATTAAACTAGTTTTCTATTTTTTGATGGAGACTTCTGATGTTGCCCAGGATGGTCTTGAATTCTTGGACTTTAGTTATCCTCCTGCCTCAATCACCCAACTAATTGGATTGTACTAAAATTATAACACTTTTCATAACTTTCATCTAGTTTCCTCTAATCAAACGTCCAGTGAAAACATGACAAATGATTACCTTCAGCTCATTCCAGTAGACTAAAAACGGTTTCCAGGTCATTGCTATCAAACCTGGTAACCCTTCAGAAGCAGGCAGGATGCTCTATCAACTATAGAAAACTAAGCTTCCTCACACACCTGACCCGGATGGAACAGTGACCTGAACCTCCAGGGACCTGTTCCAGCCCACAGTTCATCCTTTAGGCAACAGACACACAAGCACACACCTCTCAACAGAAATACAATTACACCCACTCCCTAGAGCAACGTTAAATCTATTTGTGATGTATTGACATTTTAAACAGCACAAACTTATAATTAATCAGTATTTATTGTGAGGTATGAATGGCTTTTGTCCAAAATTTAACGATAGTTAAAAAAAATCATAAAGCCACTACTTCTTATTGCTTTTTCACTAAAGTCCATGGGAATCTGGACTGACAGATAAGCTGCTAAGTATAACTCTGGGACCTGGGAAATAAAGGCAACCCTGTGTGACATATTTTCTAAGTGACACTAAGAAACTTCACTATATATTATTATGTACATGGAGGCATATAACATATAATTACAAAAGACACGACTGGAGCTGTAGAACAGTAAATGCCTTGCACTACCTTACGCAGTTTAAAAAACAAATACATACTATCATTTCGGGAAGAGGTGAGAATCTAGGGGTTTCCTACGTAAATTTCAAATCTAACACTTTGTTTTGCTGAGCCAGCATTCTTGATAGATTGGGATAAGTGAAACATTCACATAGCTAAAACTGCTATCTTTATGCAAGTTGTTACGAAATGTGTATCTCTGGCTAAACGTAAAATTCTCTTTTCATAGAAAATGTTGAACTATAACTGCCATTTGTGAAATCTCCACAAAGTCAATTAAACAGTTTATCAGTTTTAAATTTTTATTTAAAAAAGTAGTATGTCCTTGCTAAAAAGGTTAGAAGGGGTGCAGCTGAATAGGAGGAGTAACCTCCAATGTTCTATAGAACAGTAAGGTTATTGTTAATAACAATTAATGATATATTTTAAAATAGTTTTAGATGGTGCACGCCTGTAATCCCAGCACTTGGGAGGATGAGGCAGGAAGAGAGTTCGAGGCCAGCTTGGGCTACAAAGTGAGCTCAAGACCAGCCTGAACTACATAGCAAGGCCCTGTCTCAAAAAGACAATAAATAAATAAATAAATAAATAAATAAATAAATAAATAAAATAGTTTTAGAGTGGATTCTGTGTTCCCAAATAAAGCAATGATAAATGTCTGAAGTGATACACAGGCCAATCACTTTCATCTGATCATTACACATTGTACGTGTACTACAATGTCACACTGCCTCCCATAAATAGGTAAATCACTGTGTGCCAATTAAAAAGAAAAATGTATTTATAACACAGGCAAGTGTGCTAATGAAAAAGAGATCATTTTGTTATTAACTCAAAAAAAGAAAGTTTGAATGCTCTATATCCAAACGTTTAAGACCGAGATTGTAAGCTCCACACTCATCGATAGATTTCTACCTGCATGGTCCAAATGTGTTCAAAATTAAGCTCGTGCTTATACTCTCCTCGGACCCTACTGACTGCTGAAACTTGTTCTTCCTCCTTACTCTCTCCACTGGGGGAGACGCCAACACCTACCCAATGTGTCAGGCTAGAATTCAAAGTTCAGAATCCTTTACTTGGCCTATGATACTCCTCATCTCCTCAGGAAAGCCTCTTCACCTTCTTCCAGCAACCTGCTCCTCTTCGTGGAAGTGCTATCACATTTAGGTCAAGTGTCCTTTATCTCTCTGTGCCTCCTTACTCCCACCAGAAAACAAGAATGGTAACAAAGTGGAGAATTCATCGTTGTTAAGAACTTAGCATGGTTCTTGGTGCACAGTAAACATCCAATAAATGTTTACTATTTTTATAGCAATAGAACTCAGAACTCTTTATGAGCAAGAACAAACAATAATGACACAAACAAGTCACTGAAATTTCATAATTTACTTATATCAGTAAATTGTGCAATTAATTATTAAGAGAGAATATAAGGTCTATGTTAGTAAAGACCTCTATCCATGTTTTCTTTTTTTTTTTCTTTTCTTTTGTGCTAGGGATTGAATCCAGGGCTGCTGAGCATGCTAAGGTACTATGGAACTGTACTCCCCCTGATCAATTTCTTTACTTTTCTTTTTTACTTTTGTCTTTTTGAGACAGACTAAGTTCAGGCTGGCCTTGAGCTCACTTTGTAGCCAAGGGGCCTCGAACTTGCAACAATCCTCCTGCCTCAACCTCCCGAGTGCTCCCCTGCTCAATATCTTATACTTCTAGGCAGAGTAGGTATTTTTGTTGTTGTGGAATTAATGAATTCTAGATTTTATGGGCTGGGGATATAGCTCAGTGGAATAAGTGCCTGCCTGCCAAGCTCAAGGTCCTGAGTTCGATCCCTAGTACCGCAAAAAAAAAAAAAAAAAAGACTTTACAGGTGCCTCAGTGCACCCCTTCAGTAACAAAACTGACTTCTGTATCCTCAGTTCTCAGACTGAGTTCTCTGTTCTACTGCCCTCACTCAGCTTCTTATCTCTTTGTAGTGACTTAGTGCTTTTGCCTCCTAACTGGTCATCCTGCCTCAAGTCCTGCATGCTGTGATCCCAGTGACCTCCTTTCCCTCCTCTTTGCTGAAGATTTACCTAGCCACTCACTCTGCCTAGAACAGTGCCCCACCCAATTGCCACAAGCCTGGCTCCTACATATCTATCAGGTCTCACCGTAAAGGGAACTGCCTCAGGGACAGCTTCCTTTTTAGTTCCTTCAATCTTCCTTTATTGGAAGGACCCCCAACCTCTGTCATCATACCCTTATTATTGCACTTGCCTTTCACGACATCATTACTCACACTTGATAATTTCTTGTCTATTTGTTTGTTAATTTGTTTTGTCTTCTTTCCCACTCAAGACCCCATGAGACCAGGAATTAAACTGTTGTGTTGGCCATTTTTTACTCAGTTTCTAAAAGGGGGACTAACACTTAATAGACACTGTATAAATGATTGCTGAGTTTGACTGAATTCAATGAACAAGTAAATCCTTTAAGACTTGACAGAGGGTTTTTCCTGAAGTTTTTATTTTCCTAGGGAGAACCATTCTTTTTGTCCTTACTGTACTGTCCACATACCTCCCTTACAGCATTCAACTGTGTGTCCTCATACTTGATCATGTGCACCTCAACAGCAAGGACTGGCTTTTATTCATCTTTGTGACCCTGGGACATGGGACGGTGACTGACCACACATAACTGGTATCCACTTGATGTTTGCTGAATGAATGAAAAACTACACAGAATTCTAGCTCTCCTTTTCCAAACTCTGCTACTTCTTATTCTGGTCTTATTGTAAGAAAAACATCTATCCAGGCAAATCACCCCACAAGACAGTAACAGGTTAAGTGCAGTAGCATACACCTGTAATCCTAGCATTCTGGGAGACTGAGGCAGATGGCTCTCAAGTTCAAACACAGCCTGGGCAACATAGCAAGATCTTGTCTCAAAATGAAAAATAAAAAGGTCTGGGGATATAGTTCAGCACTCCATCTAAAAATTTACATTTTTAAATAGGAGAAGTTGCTCTATGACTTGAGGCTTATTCTGATTGACTCACAGTTTTTCCTTATTACAAAAATCCTTTCTACTTTCCAATTTACAACACAGTTTGATAGAAGGGGTACTATTAAAATCTAAGGATATAATTTCTAATAATATGAAAACTAAATAAAGAATTCTACTCTAACACAATTATCTAACTGACCTAATTGGTTACAGTAGAATTTTTTGGATTTGGGGGTGTTTTTTCTTTTTTTTTTTTTTTTGTGAGACAAGGTCTCTCTGAACTGACCATGTGACATAGGCTGGCCTTGAACTCATGGCAATCCTACTGTCTCAGCTCCCAAGTACTGGGGTTATAGGTGTGTGCCACCACGTCTAACTTACAGTAGAGTTTGATTTCAATTTAACATTCACTTTTCATCAAGAGTTACTACGCTATATAGCATAACATATCAATTATAACACTCAAGATGAGCTAGAAGCCACTGAAATGAACGAAACCTAGAACTCTATACTTACTTGTTCTGTTGGAAACAGAGTATTGATATACTCAACAGCATTGAAATCTGCTCGATCTAGAGGATCCTGGCTCGGAAATACCTATAGAGAAACAAGTGGTTATATAGCAAAACATCGCACTGGACACCAAAGTACATATATAATTTTTGTCGAATAGAAAGAAAATACATTTTAAAAAATAACGGATTAGTAATAACTGTGATCTTTCTACCTTATGGGTTTTTTTTGGTCTTTTTGAGACAGGGTCTTGCTATGCAGTTCAGGCTGGTCTCGAACTCACAATGATCCTCCTGCCTCAGCCTGGGATTACAGGCATGTGCCACCACACCCTGCTCTACCTTATGTATTTTTCATTTCTTTCCCATTAGATGGTAAGTTTCCTGAACAAAAAAATTCTTTATTCATTTTATATGCTTCTCACATAACAGATAATTCAATAAAATAGCTATTAAATAAACACCCAATAAAATACCTGATAACGTAAATCTTTACTTTTCAACATCTGTAGTTTTATTTTGGCAAAATGAACAGAACATGTAAATGTAAAAATGCAAATTTCATATTAAGGAAATTTCAAGGACAAGGAAAGTCAGAAAGATTAAACCAGCTGGGGACACAGTTTATTAAGGAAGTCTTGATAATAAATTATGCTAAGTCTCCATGATGTCTCAGCAGAATTCAATATGCATTGAAGCAATACAGTTTTCTTGGCTGGGGAATTAAATGCATGGGCTCATATGTACTAGGTAAGCCACTCAACTATATACCCCTACCCTTCAATGAATCATATTTTATGCTGCAGACAAGAAATGAAGAGCTGGCATTCAGGTTTATAAACGAAACCACCTTGAGAGAAATATGTCTAAATCCCTTTAAAATTCACAATTTGAAGAACACTTAATAAGGTGGCTTATGAAAGCAATCAAGTCAGATGTGAGCTGGGCATGGTGGCACATGCCTGCAACCCCAGCACTAGAGAGGCTGAGGCAGGAGGATGGTTGCAAGTTCAAGACCAGCCTGGGCTACAAAGTGAGCTCAAGGCCAGCTTGAACTACATAGCCAGACCCTACCTCAAAACAAACAAAAAAACAAGCAAACAAACAAAAAGCCAGATGTGGTGACTCATGCCTCTAATTCTAGCACTGAGGGAAGCTGAGGCAGGAGTACTGTATTACATGTTCAAATAACACTAGGGCAAGTTAGGGAGATACTGTCTCCAAAAAAGTGGAGTGAAGGGGTGTAGCTCAGTGACAGAGTGGCCCTAGGTTCAATTCCCAGTACCACCACCACAAAAAAAAAAAAGTCGTCCGTCATGGGGACACCTGCCTATAATCACAGCACTCAGGAGGTCAAGGCAGGATTGCAAGCCTAACTCTAGCCTGGGGAACTTAGCAAGACCCTGTCTCATAAAAAATAGAAAATGACTGGGGGTGCAGCTCCATGTGCAGGCCTGAGGCCCAGGGTTCAATCCCCAGAACCAACCGATGCAGTCAAGTGATTTCATGGATACTGAATTTTTACCAGCTCAAGATAGTTAGGATTCCGGGAAGCAACTTCTTCAAAGATGAAGCCTTCCAAAGAAATATGTACTTTTTAAAATGTTTAGCATTTCTATAATATACATTTATGGCAAAGATAATGTCATATACCAGTGATGGCGAACCTTCTAGTGACAAGTGCCCAAACTACAACCCAAAACCCACTTATTTATCACGAAGTGCCAACACTGCTACTAAACCTGAATACTGAGCTTTTAGTTTAGAAAAAAAAAACTCATACATTAACATCTTTTGTGTTAAAAGAAAAACAACACATGTGCCATAGGTTCGCCACCACTGTCATATTACAGGTGTAACTTCAAACCATTTCAATTATATGCCCTCCCTCGAGGAAATGCTGCGAAATCAGCCTGCCATAAGAATTAGTGTCATCCTGAGTACGATCTAAGAGATGTGAATTAACCATTTCCTCAAGATTTCCTCGGTTTCTGCATTCCTCTTAACTGTTCCTGGGTGTTATCCTAGGGTTTAATGTTTTCATATACTAACAAAGCTCTTCACTTAAACCAGTTACTCCATCTGTGATAACCACAAAAAGTGATTTGTTGAAATACTGGATGAGAAAACTAACACAAGATTTTTCAAAGCAATGTTTATACAATATACTTCATAGGCAATTTAAGGAATTTCAAAGGTAACACGTCTATAGTGACTTTCATTTTATGCAATGACCTCAGAATTTAATCTCTGGGTAAAGTATGATTCCATTATATCAACCTTTCCTAATTCCTTAAATATCACTACTCTTGACAAGTACTGTTTGCAGGACTGTGAGTGTAACTCAGTGTAACTAGTATGTGCAATGCCTTTGGCTTGATCCCCAGCACTGTAAAACAAAATATCCACCTAAGTATTATGAGTAGATTTTTCCTCCATCTTAGACTACTAAAGTATGAAGAACTTCTAAATTCATCTCGAGTCACATAAGATGTTTACTTACTAGGTAAGCCTACTCTGCAGCTCAAGTGTATTCTTTAAAAACAGCACAAACTTTGGTCTTCTGAATTCCTCTCAGTCAAATCATAATTGACGGCCTTCTATTTCTCCCCTTTGAATGCACTAGGTCCAAGAACAACTGAAATGTATGTCTTTTTCTGGCAAGGAGGTGGGTCGTAGAGCAGTGTGGTCTGAACACAAGAGTTTTGCCCCAGGGCCTGGCATCCTGGCAAATGTGGTTTGTACAAGTGCTCCTAGAAAAATATCAACCTGAAAGTCTACAAGTGGAACGATAAAATACACTACTTAGTATGGCAGCAGAGCCGTGGTATTACGGGTCAACAGATGTTACTTATAGTGGAAGCAATGTTTTACTCCGAAAAATTTACTAGTGGTCATTAAATGAGGCATAATTGCCCTTTTCCTAACTCATAACACCGCGACAATTCCTTTAAGGGAGATGTTCTGCCTTTACCCAGAGCAAAGCCCTGTCCAAAGACATAATCACGACTTCTAATATCATGACCCTTCAATTTGGAATAAACTTGAAGACAAAATTTCGTTCCCTGAAGAGATCCTGCTGGTAGGAAAAGACTCCGGGGAACATGCTCCAGTGTAACCCAAACAGCAGGGATTCTCAACCTTTTAAACAACAAGTAAAAGGTATTTTTTCAATATGTCCCTCTGCTCTGCCGTTCATTTCTGAAACGTCTCCCTCCACCCCTAACTCCAGCAGGAGATACGCGCGCAGCAGCACCAGCCTGATCAATAAAGGAAACCCCGCCCACCTAGAATCTGACGCTGCCACTCTAGGGGCCCCCTCTTGCAGGTTCCTCCTCTCAAGTGCAGAGCTCCTTTGCCCCAACCCGCCGGGACGCCCCAGCCTCCAAAGAAAACGGGGGCCTAGAAAGAACGCTTTCTCGCTCCTGGCTCCGTAAGTCACGTCCACCCGCTTCTGCCGCAAAACTTCGCTTTTCCTCTGCGCTTAGCCTCAACCTTTTGGTCCTAACACCACTTCCTCCCTGGACCTTCGCAGGCCCCGCCACCCAGAGCCGCCGGGTCCTGCACGCTCACCTCCCAAGAGCAGGCGCAACGCTCACCTGCTCAATGGCGAGCTGCACCTCGGGCGTGAGCTGCAGCACGGCTTCCAGCTCCTCCACGAACTCTAGTTCCTCCTCCTCCATCTTCCCGCCACTTGGCCCCCTAGCTCACTCCCGCCCCAAGTCCCCCACTCGGACCTCCAGCCGTCACCCAGACTCCGGAATAGCAATCCTTCACTTGCTGCACTGACTAGCCCGGCTCTGTCAGCCAACCCAGCACTTCCGGGAAGCCGGGCACTTCCGGGATCCAGGGCATTCTGGGATACTGGAGACCTGCGCCCTGGGGGCTTTTCTGTCACTTCGCAGGAGTCTTCCACCAGCCCCTCAGCAGTGAGGTCCCTGCTTTCCCTCACCCCGTCCTTAAGATGGTGGGGCGCCTCCCGCTGAGGTCCCTGCGTCGGGAGAGAGCCTGACCTCCGGGCAAGAAGCCTTTGTGACCGGCAGCTTCGCGACGACAGACGCAACCCCAGGGGGCTGCGACGCGGGCGACCCTTCCGTTCCCTGGCCCCTGTGGGCCTGTGGCCGTAGGTGTTCCCCTGCCATCATGAGTGAAATGACCCCTCCTGGTAGGTGGCGATATTGCCACGGACAGTTGAGGATGAGACAGTGTCCACTTGGTTCCCTGTGTATCAGGTTCCTGGGGAGTTATTTCTAGGATGACCCGAGCTCCCTTTGGGGGAGGAGAAAAATAGACCCCCAACTGGGGGAATGTTTAGTATCTAAGACTGAATTCGGGGGGACCTAAGTCCTTGATTAAGTCCCCGGATAAACTTCGTGATCATGAACAGATCATACCGTGTGCCCTGCCTACTCTGCCATTGGATGCTGTGTGCATTAAAAATTAAAAGCGCTATGCAGATTTAAACTAGTATTACAGGAAATACTAGGGTGTCTAACTCTTACGTACTGCAAAGGGAGAAAAAAGCAAGATCACCCTGTGGAACCACTTTTCGTACAGTGAGGGAGTTGCCACCGAAGGAAGGGTTGCTTTACCAGTTAAACACTGTGAAACCCCATCACGGAAAAGTCTTTGGCCTCATTGAACTCTTTATTTTTTAAAATTCTACCAAAATTATTTATAGTAAGGAAAAAAAACGGAAACAACATAATTTCTTTCATTTTCAGTTTGACAAGTGGCAATGGTATAAACAATATAAGTCTAACCACAAAGGGATATTTAAAATATAAATCGGCCCTACAATGGAATATTATTGACTTATAAAATCATGGTTCTGAAAATTATTTAACAGGGGAAAAGGTGTATAATGTATTTCAGAAAATAAAGTGTACATTTCAGAGAGCAAAAATGTACATGATCCCAATTTGTATGGCAAAATTGATAGCAAGGAAATATTATTTTTCTGCATTTTCCCAAATGTCTGTCTGTAGTACCGTTTTTTAAACCTGTAGTACTTTTATAATCAGAAAATATAAATGTCAATTTTAAAAGGAAAAGGCAATTAATCACCTGTTGGGTATTTATTTTTAAAATTAAGATATAACAGGCTGGGGATATAGCTCAGTGGAATAAGCGCCTGCCTAGCAAGCGCAGGGTCCTGAGTTCAATCCCCAGTACCGCCAAAAAAAATAAAAATAAAAATAAAAAATAAAATAAAATAAAATTAAGATATAACAGTTAAAGTCACCATTGTAGTTTACAGTGCCATGAATTTCATAAATATATAATCATGTAACTCTAACCACAATCCAGTCATAGGACATTTCCACCCTACACACACACACTCCTTCATGCCCCACCCCATCCTCTGGGATGACCTGATTTTTATCCCTAGAGTTTGACCTTTCCAGAATATCCTGTAAATTCTATATAAATGTAATCATACATGTCATCTTTTGAGTTTGGCTTCTGTCGCTTGGCATGAATGCTTGTGTTCATCCATGCCATTGCATGTAACCATCACTATGCTAAGCATATTACATACATTGTCCCTTTTAATACAGCAGTTTTCAAGTTGCTAGTTACCATTATCTTGATTGAACAGATGAGGACATAGATCTAGGGAGAACAAATTAACAAAAAGAAACTTGTGCAAGTCCGCATAGCTAAACATTTCTTCTTGTTGACAAGTATTCCACCATGGATATACCACAATTTGTTGGGTTCTTTCCAGTTTGGGGCAATTACAAATAAAGCTAATATAAACTTCCATTGTTGATTTCTTTTTTTAGATAGGGTCTCACTATGTACTTTAACTGGCCTTGAGCTCACCTTGTAGCTCAGGCTGGTCTCCAACTTGCAACAGTCTTCCTGCCTCAGCCTTCCGAGCACTGGGATTATAGGCCTTGCCACCATTGTAGATTTTTGTGTAAACATAAAGTTTTGTTTTACTTGGGTATATAGTTAGAAGTGTCATTCTAACTTGCATGGTACGTCTGTTTATAAGAAAGTGATAAACTGCTTCCCAAATTGGCTTGATTATTTTCACATTCCTATCAGCAATGCATAAGACTTTTGGTTATTCATAGACCTTCTTTATAATGATGATAATACCAACTAACATTTCCTAACCCTTACTACATGCCAAACACCATGTTAAGCATATTACATACATTGTCCCTTTTAATATAGCAATTTTCAAGTTGCTAGTTACCATTATCTTGATTTAACAGATGAGGAAATAGATCTAGGAAAAACAAATTAACAAACAGAAACTTGTGCAAGTCCGCATAGCTAAATTTGTCATTCATTCACTCATTCAATAAATTTATTTGCTGGGTGTGGTAGTACATACCTATACTGTCAGCACTGGGGAGGCTGAGGCAACAGGATCATGAGTTCCAGGCTTCTGGTCAACATAGCAAGTTCAAGGCCAGCCTGTACTACACAGCAAGACCCTGTCTCAAAAAACTAAAATAAGCTGGATGTGGTGGCTCATACCTGTAATCCCAGCACTTGGGAGGCTGAGGCAGGGGGGTTTCTGTGAGTTCGAGACAAGCCTGGGCTACAAAGTGAGGTCAAGGCCAGTCTAAACTGCATAGCGAGGGGCTGGGGATATAGCTCAGTGGAGTAAGTGCCTGCCTGACAAGCGCAGGGTCCTAAGTTTGATCCCCAGTAATGTTAAAAAAAAAAAAAATTAAACTGCATAGCGAGACCCTGTCTCAAAAAGACCAAAAAAAAAAAAAAAAAAAAAACTAAAATAATGCCAAGATTGGTGGCTCATGCCTATAATCCCAGCACTGGGGAGGCTGAGGCAGGAGGATCGTTGCAAGTTCGAGACCAGCCTGGGCTGAAAAGTGAGCTCAAGGCCGGCCTGAACTGCATAGTGAGACCCTGCCTCAAAAAAATAAAAAACTAAAATAACCAAAATAATAATTAATAAATATATTGGACATTTGTCCCTTTGGTGAGGGGCACTAGGCTGGATAGTGCGAATTCAGCAATGCACAAAATAGACCAAGTTTCTGCCTCCAGAAAACTATTTCCATGTAAGAAAAGGGCATTCATACAAATAAACATAATCGCGAGAGGCGAGCAAATGTACACATTAAGAGACTCTCTTGACAGGCTGTTGGCTTTGAAGTCAGGGAAGGATTCTCTGAGGAAGGGAATTCTGAACTGAAGCAGTGTGGTGAGAGGGAGCAGGGGGACGACAAAGCCAAGGAATAGTATATCAGAAGCCATAAGAGGAAAGACATCGGCCGGGGCAGCGAGGCCCTGAAAGGCGAGGGGAGAATGGTGCCAAAGGAGGCCAGAGAAGTGGGCGGTGCCCAATGGCCAAGGGTGTTGAGGGTGGTGGTAAGGAATAGAAAGCCTCCGAAGGGCTGTGAAGTAGAAGTGTGCCAGGTTCGCCACGCCTGTCCTCAGCCCTAGTCCCTCCGTTTCCATACCTCCACTTCTAAGCTGCCTGCATTATCGTGGAGAGTCCGAAGCCAGGGCAACCAGGCCCAGCACAAATCCATGCTCTCTTATGTCCATCAGCTGTTTTTATTCATTGTCAACCGTCAGGTGCATCCCTCCTATGGCCCAAAACTTTTCATCCTCTGAAGCTCCCAACTCCATGATATTCTTTCTCTTTCTTTGCAGAAATGCTAATAATAATGAATATAAGTTTAAGAGAGTTATGCAGTACAAAAAACAAGTAGTTAACAAAACAAAGGTACAGGTGAAAATTAGGTGGGAAAAAAACCCTACTTTATGCCAGGCATGGTGGCACATGTCTGTACAGTAATCCCAGCACTAGGGAGCCTGAGGCAGGAGGATCAGTGCAAGTTGGAGACCAGCCCAGGGTACATAGTGAGCTAAAGGCCAGCTTAAACTACACAGAGAGACCCTGTCTCAGAAAAAAAAAAAAAAACTTGCATTAGGATAAGTAATAACAGACTAGACTGATCGTTTATAAGTGCAAGAAGGAAATATTTTAACAGGAATAAACCTGGAAAGGCAGATTATAAATAAAAACTTTTAAGATAAATAAAATGTGGAAATTTACGGATATGAGAAATCTGAATATGAGAAGAAGCAAGCAATATTCATACAATTGAGCTGGGTTTTAGTGTTTGAAAAGTCATTTTCTGTTATGCTACAGGATGGTGAACAGCTGATGAAGTATTACCGAAAACATTTTCTACCTTGAAATCTCACCACTTGAGGCATATATTCAGTCTCTAATGCTTCCATCTCTAACACTTTAAAACCAAACCAAACCAAACCAAACCTTGAAGAATGTATCCTTTGATAAGCAATGGGCTGGGCATGGTGGTGCACGCCTGTAATCTTAGCACTCGGGAGGCTGAGGCAGGAGGATCTTGCAAGTTCAAGACCACCCTGGGCTACAATGTGAGCTCAGTGTGAACTGCATAGCAAGACCCTGTCTCAAAAAGACAAAAAAAAAAAAAAAAAAAAAAAAAAAAAAAAAAAAAAAAAAAAAAAAAAAAAAAAAAAAAAAGAAAGAAAGAAAGAAAAAGAAAAAAGAAAAAAGTGGAAGAAGAGTGAATTGGAAAAGCAGGTGTCCAGCAGCTTATGAGAGAGTTGTATGGTGCATCTGTGAGGAAACATCAAAGTGAAATGGAAAGAAAACAGAATCCCCAAGTGAGGAACTAGTATAACATTTCTCATTGTGCCAAAAAAAAATTGTATTAAGGATCTCTCCTCTTCCTCCTTCTCCTCCTCCTTTTTGAGACCGAGTCTCACTAAGTCACCAAATTGCCAAGGCTGGACTTGAACTTGCAATCCTCTTACCTTAGCCTTTCAGAGTACAAGGGTTACACTCTATTCTACCGGGTCAATCTACAATAGGGTCTTTATTCTATTTAAGCTTCCCTCTCAGATTGAGTGTGTAGCTCCACAGTAGAACATTCGCCTGGCATGCATGAGACCCTGGGTTCTATCCCCAGCACCACACACACACACACAACTGCAGGATGTCTCATCACTAGGTCTATAACCAATAAGTGCCAAAGGATGCCATCTTCTGCCTACACTGAGTTACCAACAATACCCCAACGAATTTCCAAACTGCCCCGCAAGGCTCTCAAGCACAATCACATGTAGATCCTTTGTCACAGTAGATGGCAAGAGCTCCCACATCATCCAGACCATCTTGCGGTGGGATAATACATTCTGCGTGTGTGTCTGTGCTGGGAATTGAACCCAAAGGCTCAAGCACACTAGATGGGTGCTCTGCCACTGGGCTACATTCCCAGCCTGCTAGTTTAATCTCTATGTGAAATCTTGCTCATAATGTTCGCTTAGAGCTTTTTTAAAGGGCTGTTCTCAGTACATGATTTTCATGGCAACCCTCATTTCTGAATTTTTTGCATATCCCAGACACTGACTAGTATCTGTTTTGAATGACATCAGAAGATTCCAGCTGTATCCTAGGTACCAGTTTTGTTCCACCTGGTACTCTGATTCTCTGTGCATGCCCATTCTCGCTAAACAGATTATAATCTCTGACTAGCTTCAGCAGTTCCCTTGTTCCCACAGATGGAGCTGAGGCACTAAGTCATGCATATATGCTGCTACCAGCTGCTTTTAAATTAAAACCTTTCCCATTGGCTACACTGGGTACATACTCAGTAATCCCTTTACTTACTCAACCAAGTCATAATTATAGCCCAAAGTGGCAAACCCTTTTGTACAAATCTTATATATGACAATAAATATAAAAACATTTGTTTGCCAGGTGCGGTAGCACACACCTGTAGTCCCAGCTACTCAAGAAGCTGAAGCAGAAAGATTGCAAGTTTGAGGTCAGCCTGGGCAACTTAGCCTGGCAACCCTGTTTCAAAGGGCTCACTAAACAGGGCTGGGAATGTAGGTCACTGCTACCTGAGTTTAATCCCCCAGCATCAGAAAAAAGCAAAACAAAACAAAAAATACACCACTGATTTGATAAAATTTACATTAACTGGAACGATCTTTACAGTATAGCCTCTTCCTTCCTTCCTTCCTTCCTTCCTTCCTTCCTTCCTTCCTTCCTTCCTTCCTTCCTTCCTTCCTACTAGAGATGGAACCTAGGGCTTTGCACATGCTAGGCAAGTCTCCTACCACTGAGCTATACCTCGAGCCTTATTTAATTTAACTTTGATACAGGGTCTCACTGAGTTACTCAGGCTGGCTTCAAATGTCATCCTTCAGGCTTCTGAGTAACTGGAATTACTCATATGTGTGTGTGTGTCACTACACCTAGCTCACAATAGCTATTATTAATTCCTTGTATCTAAAACCCTTAAGTATGTTACAATGGTACTACCATTTCTAGCCCTGTTTTCCTGGTTCTTTGGCTCCACTTCTGCCTGCTGAATTCTCACGCATTCCCTGAGCTGTCTCTACAGCTGCCATACTTCACCTAACCTATATCAGCAGTCTCTTATTTTAAAAAAAACAGTACTCCTTAATCCTTTTTGAGTATGAAATCCTTGGAAGAGCCGAAGAACTCTGTGTAGAGCCTTTTTCCCAGAAAGATATATATTTGCATGTACTTTGCATATAATTTGAATGGAGGGGCTTATTTTATTGCATTATTTCTCAATTTATTTTAGCCCAGACTTCCTTCTGTTAAACAAAAACCTTGTGAACAACTCTTCTTACACACAGTATTCTGATAAGAGGCATGATCCTTACACCTCTAATTTTGTAATCATTGATAGGTAAATGAGTTATTATTTCCTACATACTGTATAATATTTTAGCAGATTTTTAAAAAAATTTTATTTGAAAGACAAAAGAGTGGAGACACATGAACCAGAACAAGCCACAAACAATATCGAAAATACAAAACCATACAGAACATAGTAGGGAATCAGCACTGGATGGATGCTGTACTACATAATGTTATCTTCACATTAGTTATCACACACACATTAAAGGAAATACCAAACTATAGAGAAGACAGTAGGGAATTAGCACTGGATGCTGTATAATATAAAGTTATCTTCACTTCTGTTAATACAAAAATGATTAAGGAAATACAAATTATAGAGAACATAGAAGGGAATTAGCTCTGGATGCTGTCCTACATAATGTTACCTTCACGTGTTACTCAGTTACACAGATGATGGCCCATTTGATCATTCAATTTTTCTCCTCCCTCATCTCCGTTGCCCTACCACTCAATCAGTCATCTTCCCTGTGATAATAACTGTACTCCTGGGTTTATTTATATCCTTGGACTCTCGCCTTGGGAAGAGATGTAGCTACCTCAGACTATACTATAACATACTTGGGTGTATACAAACTGCCATGGTCCGAGGTGGAAAAGCACCTATGCTCACAGCGGACTGCCCAGCTCCACCCCGTTCCCATCCGCGGGGGTTTTTTGGTTTGTTTTTTTTTTTTTTGTATCAGGAATCAAACTCAGGGCCCCACACTTGCCAGGCAGACGCTGTGCTGCTGAGCTATATCCTGGCACTAGTACTGTATGATGCTGTTCACAATTCTGACAACTTCCTCTGCTTCAAGTCATCCTCTACTGAGTCACTGCTTTAAGAGACTACTCAGGCACTGTCAGCTTCCAAACCTTCTATATCCAAAAACTTGGCCTTTTCTGCTTACAGTCAGTCATATATCTCCAACTGCTTGTGAAAATATTCACTTTGCTTATTTTCAGTTCCTCTTTTTCTTTGCATCTCACTGTCTTTGCCTAAGTACATTGATGTCTTGCATCTAGAGTGTAGCACTTAGTGGGCAGATAAGTTAATCCACTATACTACTGGATAGTGAATGGTTTTAGAGACCAAAACAGTAGTTTGCATAGTGCTTTGTCCATGGCAAAATATTCCCAAATAGATTATTTCTTAGCTTTTACCAGTCTTTGGGGTAGATAGGACAGTACAAAGGTGAGACTGACACCCAGATCTGTTATGTTCCAGTACAGTGCTTTTGCTGTTATGACTCTAACATCCCCTAGCTAGATCCTATTACAGTATTACTTGAAAAAAAATCAATGCCATTGTTCCCTAAGAGCTTACAGGATGCTTTGACTTTTTTTTATTTAGTATTACAAAAGTTTAACAAAGCTGGGTATGGTGGCACATGCCCAGGATTACAGAATCCTAGCACTTGGGAGGCTAAGGCAGGAGGATCATTGAGAGTTCAAGACCAGCCTGGGCTACAAAGTGAGCTCAAGGCCAGCCTGAACTGCACAGTGAGACCCTGTCTCAAAAAGACAAAAAAAAAAAAAAAAGTTTAACAAAAAATTTTCAATACAAACATATACATGCCCCAATGTTTACATCATAGTAAAACCCACTCTTTGGAGAAGGGACATGGATGTCTTTTCTGAACAGCCAGTATTTATACTCCTTCCACATCTCATATGGTGATGCTATTTCCTCTACCTCCTGTTATGAGGGCTGGGGATATAGCTCAGTGGAATAAGCGCCTGCTTAGCAAGCGCAGGGTCCTGAGTTTGATCCCCAGTACCGCAAAAAAAAAAAAAGAAAGTTGGGATCTACCTCCTGTTATTCTAGCATTGTTCTGTTGCCCACCAGTCGCCATCTTCCTCCACACATTCATCTATCACGAGACTCATAAAGGGATCAGATCCCCACAATATTCCTTGTGCATGTCTGTCGTTACTTAATTTCAATGATAGTACCTTGTCTACACATTTTTTCAGTGGAGGTGGGTGATCTTTGCTCATGGTGTCTACTGGACAGGCTAACAGCTGCTTTGAAACAGAATTTTATGTGATACTTTGACACTATAAAATGATATCAAAAGCATGAGTGTGTGTGTGTGTGTGTGTGTGTGTGTGTGTGTGTGTGTGTGTGTGTTTCTCTACCTGGGATTGTACCCACTTCCCTAGTCCTTCTATTTGAGATAGGGTCTCACTAAGATGCTCTGGCTATCCTCAAACTCAGAGCCTTCTGTCCTTGCCTCCTGAGCAGCTTGGATTACAGGTATGTGCCACTGTTCCCAGCTTTAGTGTGTTTTTGAAAAAGTATTACCTCTCAGGTATTTTTAAAGACTATTATTGGTTCATCATCAAATTCCTAACTATGGGCTTAGAGTGTGGCTCAGTTGGTACAGTGCTTGCCTAGCATGTACAAGACCTGGGCTGGATCCTGAGCACTGCCAAAAAACAAAAACAAAAACAAACCTAATTCTATCTCAAAATATTCATATGCACATTATCCTAAATAAACAATGTTCCACTGTGTTTTGCAAATTTAACAATTATTGTAATTATTTTCTAGGTGCTTATTATGTTTTTTATTCTACTTACATAATAAATAATGCATCTTTCACTGGAAAAACTCATACAATATGGAAGTATATGGAAGAAAATATAAAAATCACTTTTTATCCCCCTTACCCCATGTTATATCCTCAAAACCAACACATGCACATACATACTTCCTCTCCCTATAGGCAATACCATTAGCAAATTGGTGTTTTTCCCATGAAACTTTTATTTGCATAATCATTTAGCAATATATGTACCAATCACATTTATAATTATTTAAAAACATAAATTATACCTCTATATTTATTGTCCCATGATTTCTTCTTTTCCCTTACTGTGTTCTGAAGAGGCTTCTCTGTATATTGATCTAGTTCAGTGATGGTGAACTTTTTAGATCTGTCCATGATACAAGTAGTCCCCCATGGCATACATGCCACAGGTTTGCCACCACTGATCTAGTTCATTCTCTCTCCCTCCCTTTATCTCTAATTGCTAGGCAGAGAATCCAGGGCACACTAGGCGATCACTCTCCTACTACATCACCTAATTCTCCTTTAGTAGCTATATAGTAGCCAGATGTGGTGGTACACACCTATAATCCCAGCTACTTGGGAAGCTGAGGCAGGAGGTTCACAAGCTGAGGGCTAGTCTAGGCAATTTATCAAGAAACTGTCGCAAAAAAAAAGAGAGTTGAGATGTAAGTTATAGAGCACTTGTGTAGAATGTGTAAGGCCCTAGGTTTAATGCTCAGTATCACCAAAAGAAAAAAAAGGCTATACAGTGTGCCATAGTTTGGACATAGTGCAAAATAATTCCTGTATTACTAGATAATTATGTGAAATATTTTGCTATTACAAACAATACTATATCCTTTTAATACATATTAGTCTTCTACCAGCAATGTTTTAAAAAGTGCTTTACCCTTCTTTCCTTTAGGCACACTGGATATTTTCAATTATTTAGATATTATACAGTTTTTTGTTTGTTTTCTGAGGCACTATCTCACTATGTAATTCAGACTGGTCTTCAACTCACCATGTAACCAAGGATGACTTCAAAGTCACAGTGATCCTTCTGCCTCAGCCTCCCAAGTGCTGTAATTACAGGAATGCACCACCATGCCAGGCTGAGTTTTTTATTTTTTGAGATAGGGTCTCGCTACGTAGTTCAAGGTGGCCTTGAACTCACTACATAGCCAAGGCTGGCCTCAAATTTGCAGTGATCATCCTGCCTCAGTTTCCCAAGTGTCAGGATTATATGCATGTACCACCATGCCCAGCTTTAGATATTATAAAGCTTTTATTGGCCTTTCTGTATTTCTTCTATTTATTTCCTGTTTTTATAATTTGACTAATTCTTTAGCAAGTGAGGTGGTGGACGGCTATAGTCTCAGCTCTTAGGAGGCTGAGTTAAGAGGATCACTGTGAATTCTTGAGCCTGTGCTACATAGTGAGTTCAAGGACAGCCTGAACTACACACAGAAATCCTGTCTCAAAAATAATAATTCTAATAATTTGACTAATTCTTTTGCATCATTTGTGTTTCTTAATAATTTACAGAATCTCTATTTTAGATATTAATTCTTATTTTACTATATACTACAAATATTGTCTTTTCTTTCTTCTTTTTTTATGGTACTGGACAGTGAATCCAGGCTCTTTGCAATACGTCTCCACCCTATGCTCCTTTTTAAAAAATTTTAAGACATGGTCTCTCTGTGTTGTCCAAGATGGCTCAAACTTGTGATCCTCCCACTTCAGTCTCCCAGAACGCTGGTATCACAGGACTACAGGCACCATCATGGTTTATTAATTTAATAATTATTTGTTTTTTAATTTAACAATTAAATACCTCTTTTTTAATTTTTTAAAACAAGGTCTCAATATGTAGTTCAGGCTGGCCTTGAACTCATGATGATCCTCCTGTGTTAGCCTCACAACTGGTGGGATTACAAGTGTGTGCCACCATGCCCAGTTGATAATACACTTTTGTTTTAACATATACAAATCTGTTGGTCTTTTTCTGTGGTCTTTTTCTATCTTATTTGTGAAAGTTTTCTCTAATCTATGAATTACAAAAATATTTTCACATTTTTCTTCAAAAATGGTACAGTATTTAGCCTCGGATATGTCTGAAATTTCATTTTTTTTTGTTGTATGGTAGAGCATTGTATTAGTTTTTTAAAGAGATTCTTTTTTTTTTTTTTTTTTTTTTCCGGTACCGGGGATCGAACTCAGGACCTTGCGCTTGCCAGGCAAGCGCTTATGCCACTGAGCTATACCCCCAGCCCCTTGTATTAGTTTTTTAGTGCTGTCCTGACAAACTATTACAGACTGAGTAATTTATAACAGTAGAAATTTTCTCAAAGTTTTGGAAATAGAAGTCTGAAATTAACATGTTGGAGGGGTAGCCCCTGATTAGAGGCTCAGCAGAAACCCTCTCAGACTTTTCCCGTTTCCTGGTAGATGCCAGCAATCCTTGGCATCTTTCTTTCTTTCTTTTTTTTAGACAGGGTCTCACTATGGGGTAGTATAGGCTGGTCCGAACTCACTATGTAGTCCAGGCTGGGCTTGAACTCATGGCAATCCTCCTGCCTCAGCTTCCCGAGTGCTGGGGTTACAGCCATGTACCACCACACCTGGCCAATCCTTGCCATCTCTTGGATAGCATTCCAATCTCCATTGTCATACTGCCTTCTTTGTGTCTTTGTGCATCCTTTTCTGGCTCTTATAAGGACACTCTATGGATTTAGGTTCCACCCTAATCTAGTGTGGGCTCCTCTCAATCCTTACTTTAATGACCAATAAGGACACACTGTGAGGTTCTGGATAGACATGAATGGTGGGAGGAAACTACACAGATTCTAATTATATTGTTTTCCAAGTGGAGGGATAATAGTTTCTGTTGTTTTCTTAGGTTGTCCTTCATTTTCTCAGAAGTGTGACATGCTTGCTACAGATAAAATTTAGTAGAACGGGGTCAGGACTCTCTTTCTGTGTTACAGCGCTCTGTGTTCTTTCATCTGTTTGTTTTTGAGGCAGCTCTTGCTGTGTAGCTCAGGCTGGCCTTGAATTCACCTTGTAGGCCAGGGTGGCCTTGGGCAACTGTCCTACCTCACCCTCCCAAGTGCTAGAATTATAAATATGTGCCACCATGGCCAGCCTATGTGTTATTTTTATACTGCTTTAATTATAATAAATTGTAAGGCATTTCAATATATTTAAAGTCTCTCCCTTTCCCAGTGTCCTTTATTCAAATATTTCTTGGCCATTCTTGTATATGCTGTCTAATTGGCATAAACTTTAGAAAGAGCTTATTGAGTCCATTAAAAACATGTTGGGCCAGGCATTGTGGCACATGCCTGTAAGCCCAGCACTCAGGTGGCTGAGGCAGGAGGATCATTGCGAGTTCGAGGACTGCCTGGGCTACAGAGTGAGCTCAAGGCCAGCCTGAACTGCATAATGAGACCCTGTCTCAAAACAGAAAAAAAAAAAAAAAAACACATGTGGGGATTTTGACTGAGAATTCATTGAGTTTATAGATCAATTTGGAGAAAGTGACATTTCCGATATTAGACTTTGTCTTTTAGGGCCGTGTTCTTTATTTATTTACGCTTTTATGTATTTCAGTAGTTGTACCTTTCTTCTTGTAAGTCTCACATACTTAAAGCTAGTCATTGTATAAATTGTTAGATCTAAAGCTAGTCATTTTATAAAATTTAAAGAATATTGTAAATGGTCCTCCTTTTCCATTTTATTTTCTAGCTGGGTGCGGTGGCACACGCCTGTAACCCCTGCCCTAGGGAGGTTGGGGCAGGAGGATTGCCACCAATTTCAAGGCTAGCCAACGCTACACAGTGACTTCAAGGCCAGCCTGGGCTACATAGCAAGACCCTGTCTCAAAAATCAATCCATCACTCAATCAATATAAAAGCCAAATCCCTTAATTTTCTAATTAATGATTATTTAGAGAAAACCTATTTATATTTGCACATTGATCTTGTATCCAGCCACCTTATTATTTCAGTCTATATTTCAGTTGACTTTTTTTTTTAGTGCTCTGCCACTAAACTACCCAGTCCCTATTTTTTTCTTTTCTTTATTTTTTCTTGATGAGTAGCATATTCTTCGGAAATAGTGATAGTTCTTTCTCTTCCTTTTCCCATGTTGCTACCTCTTTTGAGAGTTCATGTGTGTGCTCCTATTTTGGACAATGATAGTGTTAAACAACAGCAGATTAAGTGAGTATGCAATCAAAGTAGGAGAAAACATAAAGCGCAAATCAGTCAAGCCACAGAGGATCCTGCATAATGAAACAATGGATTTATAATACATAAGGAAGAGGGCAGTCTCTTTATGGTAAGTGCCCCCTGACGGTCAGCTTGCACTAATATTAAAAATCTTTCAAATCCTTCTAAGACTTCATGCCAGGAAGCTCCACCATATTACCTGGCAACATGCAAATTTTCTCTGCCTGTAGGGTAAAGGTATTTCAGCCTGGCTCAAAACTCAACAGCTCATCCACCTGTCCACTAGCAGTTCATGAGGTCCTTCAGAGACAAGTGGTAACATCCAGCTGCCAGATAAGAATAAGCCCAGGTAATCAACAAATGGGATCACGTCAGATTAAAAATCTTCCACACAGCAAAGGAAACTACCAACAGAGTGGAGAGACAACATAGAGAACGGGAAAAAAATTTTTCCCAGCTACTCCTCAAACAATGGACTAATAGCTAGACTATATAAAGAAAAAAAAATACCCACCAGACTCCCCAAAATTTAAAGACCCAATAAAAACGGGCAGCTGAAATTAACAGAATACAAGTGGCCAATGAATACGTGAAAAGGATGTTTGACATTGCTGGCTGATTGAGAAATGTAAACTAAAACAACATTAAGATTCCGTCTCATCCCACAAAGAATGGGTCTCTTCAAGAAACCAAACAATAACAAACGCTGGAAAGGTGGGGGGGGGGACCATTATTCATTGCTGGTGAGTGTACAAACTGATAAAACTACTATGGAAATCCATATGGAGAGTCCTCAAAAAAACTAAAATTCCATTTGACCCTGATAGTCCCTTTCTAGGTATCTTCCTGAATGAGTTCAGACATCATAGTACAGTGACACATGCACACCCAAGTTTATAGTAGGACAATTCACAATAGCTAAATCTTGGAAGCAGCGTCTACGACCATCAGCAGACGAATACATAAAGAAAATGAGGTACGCAGTGGTGTACTGTCCTGCCATAAAGGATAAACGCGTTCTCTGTAGGAAAATCAGTGCACCTTGACGCCACAATGCTAAGTACAACAGGCATGTAAGCTTAAATTTCACATGGTTTCTTTTACATGAGAAACCCAATATAGAAATAAAGTGCAAAAAAACAGAGGATGGAAAAAGTTACCGCAGCCTAGTGTGGCCAATGTATCTAAAGTGTACCTTGTATAATTGTTTTATATGTTTTTTGTCCTGTTAGTCTGTTACTCTATGTTCATGATAATGAACTTGATAAAGCCTTAAAAAATAAGTACAGTAAATAAATCTGATGATGGCAGGAAAAAAAAATGGGTGGTGAGGAAGGGGAAAAAAGAATTGAGAGATATTATGTACAGGTACCAATTCCCCACAATGAATTTAATCATTAGGTACTGCAAACGTGTTAATAAATACAACATGCTGAGGTCCTTGTTGCTATTTATAATGAAGATTCCTTCCCAAACGAGACTTTTAAGTCTTTGTAATTAATCAGTGTTCTCTGCATTGTTTTTATTTTTTTCTGCATTGTTTTTAGTTTCTAGCCATTTTGAGTTTTACCTACAATCTTCAGAAATAACTGTTGGAGTTGAAATTGGTTGTATGTGGTAAAGGTTATTATGCCTTTAGCTTCACAAACAATGACTTTTTCTTCACTCATTTCTTAAACAAATACAAAGTGCCCAAATAAATGTGCTCTGTACTAAACAGGTTAATACAGCTGAGGCTGTATAAAGAAAAAATGAGATAAATAGGAGCTTTGGTTTCCAAAGATATTATAAGGCTTACTCTAAAGACAGAAATCGGGTGCTAATTGGGTGTGACTCTGAATATTTTCAATATTAAGAGCACCAGGAAAGAAGTCTTTGTCTACATTGGCCTATGAACAAATGTGAAAACCTATTCTCTCCCTTGTGAAAGAGAAAAGAGTAACACTCCAGATGTCATGTTACTTGATTCATTTAAAATGAAGTCTGTGAAATTTTAAGTAACACTGAAAATGTATAAGTGAAACACTCATTTCCAAAATTAAGGCATCAACTCAAATATGTAACAAGAACTATAAAGGGGACTGTGAAAAAATCTGTAAAATAATGCTGGGCGTGGAGGTGCATGCCTGTAATCCCAGCACTCGGGAGGCTGAGGCAGGAGGATCATTCCAAGTTTGAGACCAGCCTGGGCTACAAAGTAAGCTTAAGGCCAGCCTGAACTGTACACTGAGACCCTGTCCCAAAAAGACAAAAAACAAACAAAAATGATAACAGTAATATCTCTCAGTGAGAGTGTTATTTGTAATTACTGTTTTCCAAGTAGGCATGTTTTATTAATATATTCTTTTTATGGTTAGAACCTCCCCAAAAAGACCATATGAGTTGTGGAAACAGAATAAATCTTTTATGGAATTATTTATGAGACATGAGCACACTGAAAAATATTGATCTAATAATTTAAGCAGCTGAAATTGTTCACAGGTATTTGCCATTTCTTTTCCTTCATTTCAAACAAAATTATCTTCACGAGTCAATGTCCTTCAACGTTTTTTGAACCTGAGTTTAGAAATGCTTGCTTTTAGGTAGGTGTGACTCTGCAAACAAGCCAATTTCTGTATTTATCACAAAAGAAATGTATGAAAAATGTAAGGCAACACAAAGGCAAGTTCTATATAACCAGTTCTTTGTGTAAACTGTGGTTTTTATTGACATGGATCATTATCACTGTGTACAAAAGCAAAGACTTCCCCGTGGTGTGCAGCTGCAGTCACTGTTTGCAGAGGCCATGTGCTTGGGGTGTGACTGTGCTTTGCAGACTCAGAGTTTGCTTTTGCAAACCATCCCGGATACAACTGAGGAAGCTGCAGTCTAGGGTATCTTCAGTCTAATAGATGCTACTAGCAAGTTTAACAGCAGGGAACTGCACTGCAAGGATCCCAAGATAAAGAACAATACCTGATCATTGATGTCCAGCATGCAGTTTAATTTTTTTTTTTGGTACTGGGAATCAAATTCAGGACCTTGTGCTTGCCAGGCAGGTGCTGTGCCGCTGAACCATCCCTCTGCACCCCCGCACCCTACCTTTTGCAGTTCAGGCTGGCCTCGAACTCGAAGATCCTCCTGCCTCAGCTTCCCAAGTGCTATGATTATAGGCGTGCACCACCATGCCCAGCATGGCATGTATTTTTGAAAATATTATCTCACCTAGTTCTCCCAGCCATGCAGTGAGGCAGGTGGAGGAATCATTTGTATGTATATTAATAATCTGGTTAGTGTTTCGAGACAGAGTCTCACTGTGGAGTTGACTGGG
This sequence comes from Dinomys branickii, assembly GCA_004027595.1. Classification (NCBI taxonomy): domain Eukaryota; kingdom Metazoa; phylum Chordata; class Mammalia; order Rodentia; family Dinomyidae; genus Dinomys; species Dinomys branickii. The sequence continues at coordinate 127,940 of PVLD010003984.1, forward strand.
CTTGAACTCACTAATGTAGCCCAGGATGACATCAAACTTGAGGCAAATCTCTTGCCTCAGGCTCCCAAGTGTCAGGGTTACAGTTGTGTGCCACCCCCCAACCCCCGTTTTAATGTGGTAATGGAGGCTATTGTGACAATCTCACTAAATTACCCAGACTGGCCTCAAACTTAAGTTTTTTCTTTTTGTTTGTTTTGTGTTTTTGAGACGGGGTCTCATTATGTAGCTCAGGCTGGCTTTAAACTTGTATTGATCCTCCTAACTCAGTCTCCCAAGTACTAGGACTACAGACATGTGCCACCATGCCTGGCCGAACTTGTGATACTCCTGCCTCAGCCTCCTGAGTAGCTGAGGTTGTAAGCAATCACCACTATGTCTGGCTATACTGTTTCTTCAAATGCATTAAGGCTTTTCCTGGGGGCTGGGGATATAGCTCAGTGGAATAAGCGCCTGCCCAGCAAGCGCAGGGTCCTGAGTTCAATCCCCAGTACCGCAAAAAACAAAAACAAAAACAAAAGGCTTTTCTTGGGGCTAGCCTAAAGGGAATAGTGTTCCCTAAGTGATTCTTGCTTTCCTTCTCCTTGTACATCTCCTTCTGTCCTTCCCTATGTGTTCCATCCTTTTCCTCCTGTTACAGCTGTTGTGAATCTGCATCTCTATGTCTGCTTTTCTGTGACTAAGGGTAGACCTTTGCCCTTTCATTACCTGTATCTGAATCGACCTTGGTCTCTTACTGATGGAAGCTGTTCTTGTGCTGCATCTTTCTCTCCGTTTCTCTTCCTATCACATCATCCTCTTTTGTCCTTTTTCCCTGCTCTGCCTCTGTTTCACCTCTCTCTCATGCGGAAATGAAACGTGGCCCTAAGCAAAGTAACTGTCATTTCAGAAGAGGGCTTCATTTTCTCTGTCAGGATTTCTGAAGTAGGTGAATGGATGGAGACCTCCAACTTCTCTTTCAATTCTGGAGCTCCATATGAAGATATCTGTATGTAAACATCAACTGTTTTTCTTGTGGAAGCATGTTCCTAGGGAAGAGAATGGCTTTGATCAAGAGACATAGTAGCTCACACATCACAGATCTAATGGTATTCACTGGTGGATTCTCAATTTAGCAAGTAAAATAATGGGATTTTCAACATAAGGCTGGGGAAACAGGCATGAAGAGAATTCCTGTATTCCGTTCCCTAATGCCGTCCAGAACAGGGACTACAGTAATAAGAAAGAGGGGACCAAACAGTAGGATCGCATATCCCAGCGGCAGAAGAACCCTCCACAGTCCTCCAAAACAGGCCTTTATGAAGTCTCTTCAAGCTGGGCATTGTGGCACATGCCTGCTACCCTGAGCAAGTACTCAGTACAATGACATGGGAGGATCACTGAGAGTTCGAGGCCAGCCTGGGCCACATAGTGAGTTCAAGCCCAGGCCAAACCACACAGCAGGGCCCTGTCTCCAAAGACCAAACAAACAAACAAAAAACCACACACACACAACCCCCTCAAAAAAAAACCTTTTGAAGGATGTATAAAGTGTGTATAAGTGTATTTTAGGCTTGAGGCCCACCCCCTCGGTGCTTTTGATTTGGTGTTATCATTTGCCCGCAGGGGGTTGATCACTTGGAAAGCCACGGTTCATGTTTTTGCTTGTTGGGTTTGGGATGATTCAGCCTAAACACTCTCATGACTTCACTGAGTGTAATGTTAGACACTGATTTAACCCTTTCTGTACATGAAATGTCTGTTGTTTTGTTTTCATTTCACAAATATACCTAAGAGCCATACAAACAACTTCTTGTAGGGAAGACAGAGTTGTGTCCACCACTGAGAAGTGTTTACATGCTTGGTGCTCATTGCTGATCTCTGAGCGAAGGCAGCAAAGACTTTCAACCACTTGTCACTCTCTGGAAAGACTGGAACAATAGGTGACCAAGACATCTGGGTAGGGAATAGAAAAGGGAATGCAGAAAGATTTGTTTCTCTGGGCAGAATAGAAAGTTTACAGGGGGTTGGGGATATAGCTCAGTGGAATAAGCGCTTGCCTGACAAGTGGAATGTCCTGAGTTCGATCCCCTGTACCCTCCCAGCCCTAAAAAAACTAGACAGTTTACAGAGGCTCAAGAGGCTGAGGCAGAAGGATCATTGTGAGTTCAAGACCAGCCTGAACTGCACAGCCCTGTCTCAAAAAGGAGGCAAGTTTACAGATAGCTGTTCTTTGCCCACACGCAAATGTGAAAATACAGAAAGCCTCCTGTTGCCAGGTACCTTGGTACCAAACTGAAGTATCATTTTCATTTCAAGTATGTTAGCTCTGAATTCGGGAGTTAAACACTTTGCTCTAAGTAGATGAAATTTCAGGCTTTTCCCCTGGCATTCTGCTACCTTAATGTTGACTGAATCTTTCATTTTAACAACATGTCTGAAGATGTTAAAGGTTGTCTTCATCCAAAAAGATCACAGCCTAATTAATAATAATAATGAAAAATTATCTTTTAAACCTAATAAATATGCTCTGACTTAATAATTAAATACAAGTTGAAACAAACAAAAGCTCTGTTCACTCTATATATTTCCGCACCAGTAACTGCCATGTTAAAGTAATTTATTGGCATCTAGCAGAAGCCATCTGCTGTTTTACAGAGGCCATAGAATCGTAAGAATTTGGAGCTGGAAGAGCCTTGAAGAGTTTGTAATTCAGCCTCCTCATTCCCCAACTGAGGAAGTAGTGGCTCTGAGATGCTGAGCCAGGTGTTCCAGACAAAGTCCGGGGCTTTCGTCAGCATTTTGCTTCACGAATTTGCATGTCCTCCTTGCGCAGGGGCCATGCTAATCTTCTCTGTATCGTTACAATTTCAGTATATGTGCTGCTGAAGCGAGCACTGGTCAACATTTTGCATACTGGTGATTTGAAGGCACAGTGCCTTTCCATTGTAGTGGGCACGAAGTAATGGAACCCTACACACCCGTTAGATGAGGAAGATACACACAGGAGGAAAGCACAACTTCTCTCCAAGGACGACAGCCGATAATATTGAAATCATGGCGCTGGCCCTTGCGATTGGTACTAAATGAAAATGAGATGGACTCTATTCAAGTTCAGGACGTCTGACCCAAGAACTTTTAAATAAGGACACGTTGTCAACAACAACAAAATAGTTACCAAGATTCTGGACAGTATCTGGACCCAAAGCCAAGCCGGACTCCGGGTCAGGGGTTAAGGCTTTCCCAAGGATTTCCTCTTCTGCGGTGCAGAAAGACCAGAGAAGACCCGCATTCGAAGCTAAAGCGCACAGCAGATCGGCCGGGTGGGCGCACAGCCGCAAGCCCACCGCCCACACTTCCTCGCCCCGCGCCCCCGCCCCCGTGGACACCGCGTGGTGCCCGGCCCGAGGGTTCGCCCACCTCCGCGGTACGGTCTGGCCCGGGCGCGACCTCCTACCTGGCTCTCTCTGCCCTCGCCCCACCCGCCCCATTGGCCCGGGGCTGGGGAGGCAGAGGCGTCCGCGGTGACGGAACAGAAGCCCTCAGAGCCTCAGCCCTTCCCGCCACGGCCCGGGACCCACCGCTACTCTAGCGCGCCTGGTGCGGGGCCAGCGTCCGCCAACTCGGCACCGGCTCGCGCGCTCCGCGGCCCCGCGGGGAAGCTGCTCGCGCCGACCGCCCCGGACAGCCCGGGGAAGCCGCGAGGCCCAGGGGCGGCGGCGGCAAGACCCCGCCCCGGCCGGCCGGCCCGCGCCTATCGCGGCCGCCGCGCCTGGTCACGCGGGGAGCCGTGCCGCGGGCTCGGGGCAGCGCCCGGCGGCGGAGGCCGGGCCGGGCCGGGCCGGGCCTGGCCGGGCGGGGGCGGAGACGGAGGCGGAGGGCGGAGGCTAGAAATAGGGACGGGCGAAGGCGCCCGCAGCCGCGCCGCGGAGCCGACCCGAGCCACGCCGAGCGGCGCCCGACGAGGCGGCCGGACCCGAGCACCCATGCTGCTGACGCTGGCTTGGGGCTCGCTCTTCTTCCCGGGGCTCTTCGCGCTCAGCACCTGGGCGCTGCGCCGCTGGCGGCCCGCATGGAGCTACAACGACTGCGTGATGGTCGGCACCAGGTACCGGGCGCGGCCGGGCCGCCCGCCCCGCGCCGGGGCGCTGCCCTCCCCCGCGCGGGGCTGAGGGCGGAAAAGGGGGGCGACAGGAAGCGAGGGGGCTGCCTCCCCGGCGCCCCTGCCCCTCTGTGTCGCGCATGCCAGAGTTTCCTGTAACCCCTGTGCCTGCGGGCGAGGGATCAGGGTGGAGGGTTGTCCCGCGAGTGCGGGTGGGGAGGGAAGGGTGTGTGCATCTCTCGGAGCTGCAGCCCACATCTACCATTTTCCTTCGCCTGGCGGGGAGCGTCAGGTTGCAAGTTTGTGCTGTCCACAGTACTGGATGGAACGCGCTTTCTTTCATTTTCCTTCTCTGCCCAACGTTAGGGTGGTTTCTTCAGTGCAGGCTGTGCTGGCCACCGGGGCAGGGATCGTCATCATCCGTTCCTGCAGCAACGTGGTCTCAGACAGGTAACAACCTTCAGTCCCAGGTGAAAGAGGTGCCAATGACAAGGCTAAGGGACTTCGAAGTTTTCTTTCACCTTGCAGGGAGTGGCTCACAGGCACTAGTTCTTTCTGCGCACGCATTGTTAGGTAGATGATAGACTGAATGGGCAAACTTCGAGCACCATAATTAGTGCCTTCCTCCTCTCCTCGCTTCTTTCAGCACCCCCAGCTTAGGAAAAAGGAAACTAAAAGGAAAGTGAGGAAAGCTGGAGAACAAGAGTAAGAGTGATTTAATGTGGTATATGAGAGGTCAGTGTGGTCCGTTCCAAGTTCTTTGTTAAGTGGAAAGTCATTAGAAGTGAGTATGGATTTTGGTTATTTAAAGAGCCCACTGAACCGGTTCCCAGTCTGGACCATTCGTTAACTGAGGGACCAGATACGAGCAGTACTGACAGGACTTCTCCCTCCCTGCAGATGCTGCCCTGTGCTTTCCCTATGGATTTGCTAAAGG